>JAWPHD010004259.1:0-192645 GCA_037043455.1 Cyrtodaria siliqua | reverse complement strand
GCGTCAACATTGTTTATTGATCGATATCATTCTTGATCCCATAAAAGCAAACCTTCAAGTCAAAATCTTGGAAATCAGATGCCATATATTAAATATATCGTGTAAACAAGCTAACATATTAAAGGGACAACTGTCCGTAAGTAAGCAGATATTGAGCGTAACCAAATCTGACTTTTATTCAGTGAAATGTGTACATACTAAATACTTGAGCATAGACCCAAAGAAGTCTGTAGTAATACATTCGTGAATTTGAAGAAAAAAAAACATTGATAAGTATAATTTGTGGACTTGTACTGATGTTTGTAGAGCCTTATCTTTTCTTTTGGATAACATCTTTATCAGATATGGTAAAACTATTTACCGCCAGGTTGTTGGTATTCCTATGGGTACTAACTGTGCGCCACTTGTTGCAGATTTGTTTGTGTACTGCTATGAAAGAGATTTTATGTTGAGTTTGTCAGCTAGCCAGTGTGAAATTATTGATGCCTTTAATAATACTTCTCGGTATCTTGATGACATACTCAATATTGATAATCCGTTCTTTGCTCATATGGTTACTAACATTTATCCACCAGAACTCACGTTGCATAAAGCCAACAGTTCAGATATAGTAGCAGCATTTCTCGAGCTTCATCTCTCGAATTCAAATGATTGTATTCATACTAAAATCTAAGATAAGAGAGATGATTTCAATTTTAACATCGTTAACTATCCACACCTGGATGGAGATGTACCTCGTGCTACCTCATACGGCGTGTATATCTCCCAGCTCATTCGATTTTGCTAGAGCGTGTAACGATGTTATTGACTTCAATGATCGAAATCAAGTTATTACAAGCAAACTTCTTCAGCAGGGTTTTTCGTTATCACAAACTACGTAGATCTTTCTCTAAATTTTACCGCCGCAACGAGTGCCAGCTGGAAAGGTACAACACCAACCTTCAAACACTTCTGCGACTAGGCATATCACAACCCTCATTTTATGGAGATGTGGTCTATAAACTTCGACAGTTAAAGGGGTCTGACGGATTTCCTGACCGCTTTACAATTTTAATCAGGAAGTTTGTCAGAAAAGGATATAACCATTTGGTTTTACAGCGCACTGCATGTTTAGTGATTGACCCCTCTGCAGTCAGTCATTACGCTTCACTTGTCACTTGTGCGATGAGTGGACTACCTCTTGGGACTCTATGGACTGTACCTACTGAAACCCCAACTAAGGGAGGTGGGTGCATGAGCTTTCGTCCCTCGGGTTTTTCTGGTCGTACCCTAGATTGGGTTTTCTCTTTAGCTGCAACTACTATGGTTGTTCAGTACGATTCTGGATACATCCTGAGATGTTTATTATTTTGTTTGTGTTTCTTTAGTAAGTTTCTATGGATGTGTACTTTATTGTTAGAGAATTCCTTTTGATGGGATGTAGTTTTGCTTACACTGTCGTCTATTTGGGCGCTGAAGGCAGAATAATAGCGAGGATTGTGCGCATATAAAATCGATTCAAGCTAACCATTTGGCCTTATTGCCTACTGACCGTTACAAGTCGGTAACCCTGTCTTAACCACCCTTTCTGTTGTTTTTTGTCTCTTTCATTGTATTATCAAGTCCTTGTTTACAGTACAGTGCGGACCTACGATGCCAATGCGTTCGGACGCCGTGGTTTCTATAGGACCCTATATCTCATTTTTTAATTATTATTTGTAAATAATGTGACTTCCATTAGCGCATTAGGTTTTCTACATAATATGTAATGCGTAATATGTATAGCCAGCTCAGCTCAGTCAGGAGCGACGTCGGCTATCGCGCTCTCAATATTAATACTCGCGAATGTAATTTTAGTTTGTCCTCGAGTTCAAACGCACAAAGCGGTACTTCTTTTTTCGTACCGTGATTGAATTCCGTTAAAAAAAAATTCATTTAATTAGTAAATAATCAATAATGTTTAGTGTGTAATGTTTGTGAACGTAATTAGTTTGTGTTTTATAAGCTAAAAGTTCCTACAATTTTTGCGTAAACGAGCTAAAAATCCCTTATTTTGACATAATCAAGGACAATAACTCTGTAATGCACATGTGGATTTTTCTCACTATCCAACTCCTCCTTAATGAAGCATACCTTCGAATACAAGATGGTGACAGTCAGAAGCCGTATACATAAAGTAAATATAAAAGCCGAACAGGAAATCTAGCCTAGCATTCAACGACCACAGCCAACAATCAACTAGCATAATAACAAACAATACCTGCAAAGGTGAATACAATGACAGATGAAATTACAAACATAAAAGCCGCCTTTGAACGGTCAGTGGCAAAATATGCCGCAGGGTGATTAAATCAGGTACTAGGGAACACCAAATTCCACTCGTAATCTAAAGAGTTGATGGAAACACACTAAATCAACAAATCAAAGGGCCAGAACTCTGCTGTGTCTTATTCGAACATCACTATTTTCTTACCTTAAACTTAGTTTCGTCAAAGTCAGTTTGTTATAAGAAATACCTCCATCGTCATGATATAAGGTTGTTCCAAACAACGTTTGACATTTGTCGAGCGTTTACCGTATAAAATTATCAGAGACTACAGAAAAATTCGTATGAGACTTTAAACCGAGGTCTGCTCGCTAAAATGCTTAGTGCAATACAGCGAGGATAAATAAACGCTTATACGCACGAAAAAATCGTTAATTATAGATGTCTATATTTATATTATGTATATTCCCTCATATATCATGTACCCGTTCATATATACTCAAGTCTGGAACCGACACATTTCTGTCTAAACTGACATACTACATCGTCGCTTACCACGTCCATGGCGTTCAATGTGCTGTTATTATTTTGTATCAGTTAAATCGGAAAGAAATGAGTATGTACGAGTATGTTGACAAAATTTCATGAACGATCTTCCAATATTTCATACCATTGTCACTACTTATTGAATGACCCTCGTAATTGAATAAACCTGGCTTTTCATCGAAACATTCTCAAAAACAATCAATACTGGAATTCAATTTGCAAATAAATCTTAGAAAACTCGAAGGATTTGACATCAGTTACGAAAGCTTGCAGCTTCATTTCATCAAAGCAATATTTCAACCATCGTCGAATACCCACGGGTGGCATTATGTTTTACTCCATGACTCAATTCGAGTGGAGTATAATGGTTGGACCTAGTTAACGTCAAAATAAACACATGGCTAAAAGAAAGGCTGAATGTTACGTAAAATTGATATATGAACCATGGCTCTTGAAAACCAGTAGGGGTCGATTCAGATGGAGACGAACCTCATCCCAAGCCCCTAGCCTCAGAAAATTTAGCTAAATTCATACGTATATTGTTTTGTATGTTTCTTGTTATCAACAGTGTTGTTTTTTTCTTGTTTTTTTAATTTCGCTCCACTAAAACTAAGAAGTCATACACCTACATTTCAAATACACAACTTCACGTTCCTTATAAACATACAATTGCACGCGATGTTTTTGTTTTGGTGGTATCATATTGGTTTGACTTTCTTAACTGGATAACTGATTGACAACTGACGTCATGTTAATCATTGTTTAAATCCATTACACAATCTCCAACATTCAGAAAGATACAATTTGATACATTTCAGTTATAAAGAAACTAGTGTAGATAAAAGTTATTTTGTTTTTGTTTATGAGTGTGAACATGTGACAAAACTCCACACGATATCACCGTTAAACACATTAGAACTATATCTATCCACACTGATTTAGTTGTATTTAATCAATTAAATGGGGCGAAAGATTTATTCCGAAGAACGTGTTATTCTAATTAACAAATAATGAGCAATTTAAACACAACATTGTTATCCAGTACTGATAAGTCTAGCTTAGGACGGTATGATTTATATAAATTGATATTTGAAATAAATTGAGTTATACGGATGATATAAGCATGCTGTTTAAGCAGTTCTCGACAATAGTAAAGGTAGATAGCCTATTATGTGTTATTAACGCTATAACACATAAGCAACACAATGTCTTTAATTTATTCATATTTCACGACGAGCTTTGGAAAATAAATGTCGTTTTATTGTTTACATGACGTCAGCTACGTTACGCGGGTGTAAAGCGTTCGCACTACAAATATTGCGACACATTACAGAGATAAAACGGTCCTATAAAAATCACAGCACCCAAACGCAATGGCCTCGTAGATCCGCACTGTACCACAAACAAAGAGCAAATAAATTGGACATTGAAAAGTATAATACAAAACACATTTACAAATTGTGGTGAAGACAGGTATACCGACTTAGAACGGTCAGTAGGCAGTACGTTCAGTCGTTACATGCCAAGTAGTTGTCGTGTGGTTCCTCTGAATAAGTATTAGATTTTTGAATGAAATATCACGCCTGACGATGATGTTGTGTTCTTTCTCACCTGTGCTGTGATAGTTTGAGGCATGTAGATGCATGACATCTGCTTTGATCAGTGTTGAGATAAGAGATGTCAGATATTATACTAGTTTACAATATAATCATCCGTTTTATTAAGTACTGGTCGTTTGGGGGTCACATAAAGAAATATAAAAAGATCGGACAGGGAAAGTAGCATTCAAGGAGGACAGTCAACCACAAAACACGAAAACAAACACGCAAACAGACAAACAAGAAGGCAAAAGTAATAATAAATGCAAACGACATCACAAACACAAAAGGGTTGACAATAGGGCTACCGCCTTGGAACGGTCAGTGGCAAAGTAGGCCACTGGAGTTTTTAAACCGGTTCTCGGTTGCACCAACAACCTCACACTTAGCCTACTGTCATCCCATTAAAACAGGACAGTGTAAATAAAGAAATCCCCGCCATGATCTAATCTCTAACCAACACGGCAGCATCAATAGGCAATATAAGTAAAACACAAATATGCTCTAGTAAATATAATACAAAAAAAAACAATAGCCTAGACAGCCACAATGAAGGTAGTCAGTTGACTTGGCAGAGGCCAGAGCAACACAAGAATAAACCATTAAGGGCACGACAAGAAAGATCATAGACAAACATCAAACGCCACCGTCCCCAATGGGCACATGAGGCTTAAAAATGAAATCCCCTCCTGCTGGTGAACTGGAGGTGTAGCTCCTTCCATTTCAGTAACATGTTCTTAAACCGAGTCCGCTATTTTCTTATCTTGCTGGTTTCATTGCTTTTGGAGGATGTATTCTCAGTGTTAATCGGGCCGTGTGTTATGGTAGAGTATGTATTTGCCTGGCTCAACGAGCATAGGGCTATACACCTTACTATTACACGCGCATGCCTTTGCATAGCTGTAATGATGGTTCCGTGTTTTGAATTAAAAAGGTTATTTTACATTGAGTGCAAAACAATAGTTACAACTCATACAAATCACTCTCCATGACGTAAATGACAGTTTTAATGTAGTTTTGATGTGGGAGGAATTTGAATTCATCACAACGCCTTTATACAGCATCATGTATGTACCATGTAGTCTTTAGTATCCGTACCTATACTATTTTAATTTCAATACAGTGTTGTTTTTTTCGTGAATTGATCCATTGAGATATACCTCACCTGGGACTTTTAATTTTAGCCGTTTGTCCGTTAGTAAATGAATTACATTAACTATTTGAAATTAAGTTTTTCAAAGGGTTATTTAAAATGTAAGTTTCTGAATCTGCTGTCTGTACAGTTTTGTCTGATAGAACTTGCATAGTTACCCTTTTGTAATAAGGTTGCTGTATTTTTGATAATCATACAATAAATACCTTTATTCCTAATAATTATATAACATGTACGTTTTGATTAATGAAAGGAAGCACATAACTGTAACCAGTCCTTTAAAATCCTCGAATGCGTACTCGCGTATTATTTATCTTTCAATAACGTCTAATTACGTATTTTAACTTAAATCAAGATTGATGTGTGTGCTGTATGTGCAGAAGCAGAAGCAGTATTTGTGTCTGGTATGATATTAATATAGGTCTTATTTACTGGTGTCGTATTGTTTGTACAGTTGTCGTATTGCGTATGTCGATGCTAATCGAGAAAGTTATTCAAGGGGCATATATCCCAGGACTGGAATCAGTAACCTATAGCCATGTGGTAAATCACTGTTAATAAGTATTCAAAGTATTTTGCCTTTGCATTTTAATAGTTGTTGATTTACTTGCGCAGAATAATATATGTAAACCCCTGGAAGAAGTGAAAACGCTTGTAGATAGGCAATGTTGCCATAATATATAATAAACATATAAATGAATTCTGATTTGAACAGCATATGATTCTCATATAAAATGTATTATCGTAACCCGGATCTACTTTTTAAACTATAAACGCAAGAACTCTTCTGCGACAATCACAACCTGACTTCTATGGTGATTTGGTTTACAAACTTCGTAAGAACCTTGGCCTTATTCATGTTCATATATTCAATCTTTATTAAACTTACAAGTCTATCAAACGTTGTTATGACACTATCATTTTGAAACGTAATGCATTTTTAGTGGTTGACCCATTTACAGTTCGCCACAATGCTTTCCTCTTTGATTGTAAAAATGACCGGACAGATTGTGGACCCTAAGATGACGTCTACCTAAATCCTTTTAGGACGGTAGTGTTTGATGCTTGTCTTTAATCTTATCTTTTCGTACTCTTAACGGTTTGTTTTCCTGTTGATATGGTTTCTGTCATATCACTGAATACTTTATATTATATATACATGATCATATATGCGTTTTACTTATACTTAAGAGCACGACAAGATCTTAAGGGCACGACAAGATCTTTCTTGTCGTCCCTTAATGGTTTATTCTCTTGTTGCTCTGGCTTCTGCCAAGTCATTGAGTACCTTCATTGTGGCTTTCTAGGCTATTGTTTTTTTGTATTATATTTACACGAGCAAACTTGTGTTTTACTTATATTGCCTATTGATGCTGCCTTGTTGGTTAGAGATGAATCATGGCGGGGATTTCTTTACTTACACTGTCCAGTTTTTAATGGGATGACGGTAGGGTAAGTGTGAGGTTTGGTGCACCCTAGAACCGGTTTAAACTCCCAGTGGCCTACTTTGCCACTGACCGTTTCAAGGCGGAAGCCCTATTGTCAACCCTTCTGTGTTTGTGATGCCGTTTGCACTTTTTATTACTTTTTCTTTCTTGTTTGTCTGTTTGCGTGTTTCTTTCTGTGTTTTGTGGTTGACTGTCCTCCTTGAATGCTACTTTCCCTGTCCGATCTTTTTATATTTCTTTATATTGCCTACTGCCTTGTTTGTTAGAGAATATTACCTGGCGGGGCTATTTGTATATACATTGTCCCGTTTACTGGGCTGATAATAGGGTAAGTTAGGTAAGAATAGGGATTGGTGCACCCTAGAACTTGATTTAAACCCACATCAGAACATGTTTGCCGCTGACAGTTCCAAGGCGGTAGACCTATTGTCAACGCTTGTGTGTTTGTATTTTGCATTTTATTCATCTTTATATATAGTTATTCTGTGTGTCTTCGTGTGCTTGTGGTTGACTGTCGTACTTGAATGCTACTTTTCCTGTTCGATTTATATATCTACTTTTTTATGTAAAATGATTCTTATATAAAATTAGCCGCATATAACATATAACTCGCATATTAAACGTGTCAAATGCTATTGATGAAATAGCATTTTATGATATAATTTTCTTATGTGAATGAATTCATACAAGTTTCATTAAAACAGACATATTTTCAAAATAATAGGAATCATGTGTAACAGTCAAATAATGTTAAAGCAACTTTAATTTAATTGATAAAACTGATGATCTATTATTATGTATGTATGTATGTATTCAAATATATTAATAATATGTCTGTAAGAATGAAGTGGAATATTAGCATGATTAGTATACTCAATATTTATAAAATGTATTTATATATCTTAACCGAGATGCACGTTAGATATTACTCATACTAAAACAGAAGCAATACAAATAGCATTGTCTTATTACACGTTAACGAAATCTTCCAGATATAAATGTTATAAATGGGCAATGCATTAAATAACATGCAGTCTAAAACGATGCATGTTCGCCATATTTAGACACGCATTAGATAGCCGGCATGAGATAATATCAACATACGTAATTATATGACGCAAACAGTTTTCTCTATATAAAGCCGATACACGATACAATGTTTACCGTATCCTGTTTTGAAAAACATTTCGTGTTGTTATCATACTAGGTAAGTGAAACTTCAATTTTATTTCTTGTTGTATAATATTTAGTATCCAATTTAAAAGTTACGAGTAATATCGATGAATACCATAATATTAAATAGATGTGGTCTAACGGTTTAACTAACAATATGTGAATGACATACTGAATGATTTTTTTCAATAAAATATACCGTATGCAGTTTTGAAAACATAGTGTTTTGTGTTGATTATAGAAATGAGCCAGTTACAAACGTCTCACAAATCCATCGTGAGATAAAAGAAAAACCAACAATAGACAAATCCGTTTGTTACAATGGCGAAGACGAGCAAACAACAAACAATCCTTTTTGTTACACATGTACTGCGCCTTGAATATAAGAAGTATATAATTAGTATCAAAAGATAATCAAATAGGAATAATCTGACACATGTTAGGCTTAATTGCTAGTGTATTTCATTTTGGTAATATGTATTTCAAAGTCAAAATAATAGTGCATTAACAAATGGATATGTCTGTGTTATGCTATAAAAATACTTAAATAGTGTTGTATGACACATTAATATGCAAAGTACATGAGGTAAAAATAATGTATTCCCAACTGCAGCATGTATATATGCATTATATTTACGCTTATGTTGAACAACGCTATCATAGAAGCACTTTATTTCAAAATCAGTAAACCATAGGCCCATGTGATCATACAATAGTATACATATACATTTTAACAGACGTAATAAGATCCGTACGTACATGTATTAACAGATATCAGAACAAAAATAAAACTAACACAGTTATACTGTTAACCTCTTTTAGAGAACTAAAACAGAAAACCAAAATAAAACCAAAACACATGAACACGTCAGAATTGCCATTTAAAATTTCACGGAGAAGGTCACTAAATATATATAAATATATCAATGTTATGGTTGATGTATTATACTTAATCATATCCATGTCTTATATGAACATATAAGCACATACACATACGTTTTAAACACAATCAAAAATGCTCTATTTGCATGCTCAAACGTGACGAAACCAACACACGCAAATATACATGACTATGTGAAGATAAAATAGTAAAATTACAAACAAAAGATTACAATTGAGAAGGAGAAAATGAGACATGGAATTACATCAAACAATGTATCTATCTGGTGTGCAATTATTTCGGTTTACACGACTGTCAACGGCGCTAATTATTTCACTGTTGATTTAAACAACATATCTATTGTAATTAATATATTTTCAGACAAAACAAATATCTGCGCCCGGTCTTCATATGAAGCGTCTTAAATAGTGCAGAATGCCGTTTGCATACTATATAATGTTCAATGTGTATGTAAGTGCGGAATACAAACCTCAACAATAAAACATGTTTCAGAAGGCAACACATGAACTTCATCTTATGTTACGATAATAGATCACGATCGCAATAAATGAAATGCGTGAATTTGTTGACTTAAAGAAAAGAAACGAAAATCGTCCAGCAGGTTTCGGAGATGGATCGTTATTGGATATGGTCAACTATATCTAAGGCTTTTGTTGCACCAGTCGTGTTCGTACTATAAACGGTCATTCCGTAGTTGCTCTGATTTTTGCCATTATGTAAATGTTGAGGACTTTCGGGGTTTGTTTAATTGTATTAACTAATTTTAACAACGCCACGTAATCTAAACAATTCACGATTCTGTCTGCATTGTACACTGAAAAAGAAAACAGAGAGCCGAACGATGGACGTGCCTTGCTCTTAATGTTTCATTTTGAAGTCTAATATCTAGCATGAAGCCAAATAAACAGCTTAATACAAACTGAAGCATTACTTAGTTTAAGTTATACAGACCATTGGCGACACTTATGGACAGATGGTGCGCTTTACATATTCTCAAATGTAAATTGAAAATTACAAAATTGAAAATCTGAAAACAAATATAATTTGTATCTGGATCAATCAAGCAGATATTTAGTTGCTTCACAAGATACATCGCTACATATCTAATATATACTGAAAAGGGTATCTAATGGAAGCAACGAGCATAAACCATAGGGAATTGAATCAGATTCGGTGTTATTTACTAGGCATTACGTGAAAGGTAATACAATATATATAGATGTATTTGGAGAATATGTTGATCATATAGTTCAAGTTAAGAGCCGTGTGTCTTCCTTTCCATTCTTTGCCATAGACACCTACCAGTGTCTAATGAACATAATAAATTGTAATCCAGAATAAGTATCCATAAATTGTCTATGTAGTGAATAGTTGTTTTATTATAATTGTATACTGAACACTTTTGAACAATCACACACTAACAATGAACTACTTTACGGAAATATTGAAACACCATCTGCACAATCTGATACCATTTATGAGAAAAGTGAAAATGTGTAATATTGATAAATGCATGCAAAGTACTTCTACCAATGAGATCTTAAACGTTCATGGTCATGAATAAAACAAGGCGGTTGACATACATTACAGTAACTCTATAGTGCTTAACTATAAATAAGAGAAGCGTACATGTTTCAAATTAATACCTGAAAAGAGAATGGTAAATTTAAAATTATATAAATTATTCATTAAATCACTCAACCTTATACTTATTTACATCACCAAATGTTTTGCAGGACTTCATTATCTTTCCAAATGGAGATAACTGTTTTCTCTCGTGCAAACTAAGCGGAGCACGGCTATAATTATACATACATTAGTATAGTTACGGATACTGTGTATCAAAAGGCTCGAGGGAATGTATGAATGTACAACATGTTCTTACATACATTAAAATGTTACACATTTAAACCACTGTGACAAATCATAGCAATGTACAATTCCAATTACAATCCAACAACGTGCATAGTTTTATTTTTAAAAAATATAACGTAAAAGATCATTTCGAAGGTTTATTGTTAAATACTTAGTTATCAGAGATTTGAGCCAACTCAATTTTTAATAGGATTTTACAGCTGTAAGAAAAGCAAATGTAGTCTCACAAAGAACTCTGGAACACATGACAACGAGGAAATGTGTATTGTAATAATTTGACAAGAACTCTAGAAAGCAGAGCCAGAGCCAGAAACTGAAAGTTGGTGAAATCTCTATCTTCGGTAATGCACTGAGATCAAACATCAGACGCTATCGTCCTTTGAAGAGTTAGGTAGACGTCATCATAGGGTCCATAATATGTACGGTTAACGCACAATCAAAACGAAAAGCATTGTGGCGAACTGTAAATGGATCAATCACCAAACATGTAGTGCGTTGCAACACTCTCTTGTAATAATCACACGAAATTGACAAAAAAACAATAATATCGAGTATATGTTAGAATTTTATCAACTCTCGAAATGAATTTCTGACATAATGTGTTCATACGGTTTATTACTGTATCGTTTAATTTACTTGAACGTTTGTTTTAATTTTAGAACCGATAAAACATTATTCATTTATGTTTTAAAAACAAGGGAAAACGCCTCTGGTAAATAGCTTCGCCCGTCGAACTTAATAATACCATAATGTGATCATGATTGCTTCACTAATGGCAGTACGGGTCCCATGCATGCAATCTATTTCGGAAAGCATACATACATCATGATTTTAGAGACGAGTAATACGTTAGGTACATGTAGATGGTTAAAGTGTTATGCTTATACAACCCGAATTTATCTTCTCCTTATAATGGGATCACCATGTATACTGTCTGCAGAATTTATTTCAGGAAACAACTATTACAACGGAAAATAAAAGTTATATATATATATATAAAATAAAACACGTGTAACACATTGGTACCAGCAATGTCAAAACTGCCGCTGGAGGTTAAAACCAGGTTTTAGGGTTTTCCAAACCTCACTCTGTTTTATTCACGAGTTTGAGATTGATAGGATCAATTGTTTTGTTATAACATGTGGGTACCGTTGCTGCGAACAGAGAATGTATGCCCTGGGGAAGGGGTCACCAGCACCCAAACTAAGTGTTGGGGGAGCTCCTTCTAACTAAGCTGTTGGGGGAGCTCCTTCGGGATTAAATATATATTTTTAAATCGTCCATTCTGATGATTTGTTTTGCACTCGTGTTGACCAAAATTACAAAATGTATTATATAAAGATTGTTGTCCATTTACAGATACTTTGAGTGAGCCCTGGCAGAAAATCCCCACCAAAATCTTTAACTTCCATTATGTCTTTAATGGTTTAAGCTAACATGTAGGCTTTATTGCCTACTGACGCTGTGGTTTCTATGGGACCCTATATCTCTTTTGTGTCTGATGTTACAAATGAATACCTGTTGAAAAGTAGCAATCAAACGAATTAAGATAGTTGTATTCAAAATGTGAAAAGGAAAGTATTGACTCAAAATAAAAAAGCTCGTTAAAACCAGACCCTTTATCAAGCTACGATACTCTACACTAAAAGTATCTGACAACGCTCCATTGGAGGTCACGTCAGATTGACCTTACGTTTAGCCAATCGGATTTCAGCCTACAAAATTGTTAGATATGGACTGCTTCACTGCGCATGTCGCGTTGCAGTAACGTTTTACGGTCGGTATTGGAAAGAAATAATGTCCGTAATGTTTAGCTTCTAAAACACAAAATAATTGCGTTGACAAACATAATACACCAAAAAAAAAGGTAAAGATTGTTTGACGGAATTTAATAGCTGTACACAATTTCCTAACAATTCCTGGGATTGAACCGACACTAAAATGACACTCGCGGGTCATCAGTCGAGTTCGCTATCAACTGAGCTAACTGGGCCAGATGTACTAAGTCTTAGTAATGTCGTAATCATTTCGGTGGAATTTATATTTTGAAAACACACATGGCAGCGCCCATGATTTTCTTTGTATCTTGATATAAACATGCCAATTAGTGCATTTCTTTGAATTTATCGTGCAATCCACAGCAATAACACACGAAGATTTTATCTTTATTCGGATATAGAACTTTGTGTTTGATGTGGATTTTCGTTTGTTCAGTTCAAGAAGGAAGCCTCAATCATTTTGTTAGCGGCGTTTAATAATTGTAAACTATCATCGGCGTTCACGGATTATACTAAATTGTTTAAAATTTAAATGCGAACTCCAAACTGTTTCACAGTACTGAGTGGTAATGGTTTATAATTAATTAATAAACACAGACCTAATAACTATTAATATGTCTGTGATATAAAGCTAGAACCATTAAAAAAAATCGGTTAACGTGTCCATTTTAAAATTATAGCCAGTATATGTTACAACTGTATCTTTTCAAGTTTTTTAACAAACTGGGCCCCCCTAGTCGTCGAAAGCGCGTGCATCGCTGTTATATAAAAGACACCAATGTAGACCAATGATTTATGTTTATATTACTGTTTAATCGTGTACATAGTCAATGTCTAATTTGTAAACACAAATACAGGGACTGCTCAAGTCACGCGCGCTACCGATCAATGACACTTATCGCGATCTTTGAAGATGCGGCCTGTCACGTAGCTACATTTCTCAATTTCATATATGAACAAATGTTTACCACAACTATGACGCAACACATTCCTTTGATCCTTTACACGTCAAGCCTTTGCACGTGTCAAACTGGTATATCGCTCGGTTAGATGTTTTTACAGAATTATATTAAAGAAACACACGGAAATCTTGAAATGTTTATCAAGCATTGAAATTATTGTCTCAATTTATTTATCCAATATCATTTTAACCCTGCTTGCATATACATGTAAATAAAATAATAAATAATATAGTTTTGAGTTTTCATTTTTTATCTTATCTTACCATAAGTTAACATAATTATATTATTGGTGCAATATTATCAACAGTTACTAATATGCAAAAACAATTTTCTTTATACTATTCGTATAATTAATATTAATGATTGAACAAATGGAAGTTATGTAGAAAAATTACCGTTTTTTTAAAGCAAGATAGCCGAAATGGGAAGACTCATTAAAATAATCACGCCGGTTTGATTAACCCAGTATCATTTTGACTTGAAATCTGTTTGCTTCTACATCATCACATGTAAATACGCATGTTGCAGATACGTTGATCATAAGTTTGTATCCATTTGACAAATTAAACCAAATGTAATGGTGTGTTATTTAAGGATTATAGGACCTCCACCACTTTACCAATTTAGAATGCGCTACGTCTAAACCACATGCTTTCATTTCAACGGATATATATATATAAAGAGAGATAAGTGTTATATATATGTACATGCGTGTGCTATAACACTATCTCGTCTTGTCTCTTTCTGTTTTCTTATCCCTGTTATTGTAATGAAAGCGATCTTAGAATTCGATGACACGGGCCCTATTCCAACGACCCGCTCCATCATAAGCATGAACAATTTAAGATAATGCAATTATTCAAGCTAATAATCTTTTCTAATTTTGCACGCTCAACAGTGAACGTAAAACTGAGCAATGGCGTGGGTTTTGGGATGAACAAATTATGACGTCAAAAAGAAGACGGGTCTTATGTTTTCGGTCAAGAGCTGCGTTCGTACTAATGGATATTGTTATGTCTTAAACACATATATAAACATGATAAAGCCTTCATACATATACAAACGATATATTATGCATTTCAAATCAGATATATTTCGATAAATTCAAAGGTTGGGGCCACTAAAGGCAGATTCGGAAGATTAAAATGAAAACCCCAATGTACCCCGTTCCGTCATATAATCTAAGATGCGACCTTGGGGTCTTAAAGATAAAGCGGCGTCCACGTAATAGTAAAGCAGATACAATTTGCTAATATTTTACAGGGGTCATATTTGTGTGGAATTTTTAATATTACTTGCTTTTTCGAAAGATTCATTCCACGACAGAACACATTTTGACCGGGGTGTCTTACTACAAATCAAAAAGACCGGAGGTGGGGGGGGGTGGGGTGGGGGGGTCATTATATATGGGGGTCGAATGCTTTCCTTACACCGCCAGAGTCACGGCCTTGAAACGTGTTATTAAGAAATTTGAGATCCATACTAACTTAATTATTGGTTAGCATTGAATCAGATGTTATCTCTTAAGCGAGTTCTACAATGTCCCTGATAGTAGTTTCAGTCTTTTACCGGATATACGATATACCGGATTCCCAAATTACGCAAACAACCATATTAAGCCGGTTTTATTTCCAATTCTAGTTCTTGAACCACTACAAATATCCCCAAACGTTTAACATATTGTCTTACAGCCGTTAAAGGTCAAGTTAAGCAATATTGTAAAGGTTATGAAAACTATGGTATTAATTTATTTTGGTCTATTACAATTTCAGGCGACGTTCCTGATAAAATGTGCAATAAACGTCAAGCTTCATCTATAAGTACTTATGATTTTCCTACATCATACACAACTTTACCACACAACCTTATCAAAGACAAGCTTATTGCTCTCATTCAAAAAAATGTTGCTAGGGAAAATAATACATTTTGACCTGTAACAATATTAAAGCGTTTTGTTTTTAATAACGGCAGATTGGATAATTACACTATATGGATTTGCCATAAAGTTTGTGAATCATTTATTTTTCTCTTAGATAATACTTTCTTCAGGTATGGAACTACCGATTGGTATCCCTATGGGTACGAACTGTGCAACCCTTGTTGCATATTTGTACTTATATTGCTGTGAAAGAGATTTCATGTTGAGTCTTTCACCAGATACTCAAGAAAATGTTATTGAATATATAAACATCGAACAGGAAAAGAAGCATTCAAGGACGACAGTCAACCACAAACACACACAGAAACGAAGAACAAACTTAAAGATGAATAAAATGCGAAATAAGACATCACAAACACAAAAGGGTTGACAATAGGGCTACCGTCTTGGAACGGTCAGAGGCAAAAAAGGCCGCTGGCTGTTTAAACCAGATTCTAGGGTGCATCACACCTCTCACTACTGTCAAGACAATAAAACGGGACAGTATAAAAATAAAGAAAACCCGCCATGAACTAACCAACACGGCAGCATTAATAGGCAATATAAGTAATACACAAAGATGCTCGTGTATATATAAATACACAAAAAATAGCCTAGAAAGCCACAAAGAAAGTACTCATTGACTTGGCAAAGGTCAGAGCAACCAGAGAATAACCATTGTTTTGCACAACAAGACACGACAAAACTTTAGACAAACATCAAACGTCACCGTCCTATTGGGCTTTAGGTAGACGTTATCATAGGGTCCACAGCCTGTCTGGTCATCGCACAATTAAAGAGGAAAGCATAGTGGCGAACTGTAAATGGGTCCAACACCCAGCATGCAATGCGTTGCAAAATGATATGATCAAAACCTCTTTTGATAAACCTTTTAACAAGTTTAACAAAGATGGTATGAATGTGATCATGACCAAGGATCTTACGAAGTTTGTAAATCACGTCACCATAGAAGTCAGGTTGCGATAGTCCTTGTCGCAGAAGAGTTCTTAAGTTACTGGTATATTTGGAAAGAAGATCAGGGTTACTGAAGCCTTTAATGACACCTCTCGGTATCTGGATGTCATATTGATCATTGACAACCCTTTCTTTTCTGCTATGGTTAATAATATATATCCTAAAGAACTTCAATTTAGCAAAGCTATTATTTCTGGTAATAACGCTTCTTTTCTCGATTTACATCTCCCTATTGTAAATGGTGAAATAATTAACAAAATCTATGACAAGAGAGATGGTTTTAATTTTAATATTGTTAATTATCCCCATTTAGATGGGGATGTTCCCCGAGCAACTTCGTATGGGTTCTATGTGTCTCAACTTATTCGTTTTTCTAGAGCTTGTACTTGAGTTAAGGACTTAAATATTCCTAATTACCTCTCATGAACACACTCAATGAAACTTAGTCTACTATTTGTCTTTCCTGTTTGTGTTCCTGTCCCGTTGGTCATGATCACTTTCATACTATCTGTGTTAAACTTGTTAAAGGTTAATCAAAAGAGGTTATGACCCTATCATTTTACAACGTCCTAAATCCTTGGTGGTGGACCAATTTACAGTTGGCCACTATGCTTTTTTCTTTAATTGTGCAATGACCGGACATGCTATGGACCGTATGATGAAGTCTACCTAAAGCCCAAAAGGACGGTGACGTTTGATGTTTATCTACATTTCTTTCTTGTCGTGCCCTCAATGGGTTATTCTCTTGTTTCTCTGGCTTCTGTTAAGTCATTGAGTACCTCATTTGTGAATTTCTAGGCTATTGCTTTTTGTATTTATATATACACGAGCATATTTGTGCTTTACTTATATTGCCTATTAATTCTGCCTTGTTGGTTAGATAGTAGTTCATGGCGGCGATTTATTTATTTATACTGTCCCGTTTTATTGGGGTGATAGTAGGGTAAATATGAGGTTTGATGCACCCTAGAACCTGTTTTAAACCTCCAGCGGCCTTTTTTTCCACTGACCGTTCCAAGGCGGTAGCCTTATTATCAACCCATTTGTGTTCGTGATGTCTTATTTGGCCTGTTTTCATCTTTAAAGTTGTTCTTTGTTTCTGTGTGTGTTTGTGTTTGACTATCGTCCTAGAATGCTACATTTCCTGTTCGATTTTTATATCTATGTTTTATTATGTTTTAAAGCTCCCGCCGCTCTTTTTGAACTAAGCATCTGCCCGATAGTTTATTATCAATATCATTTCTAAGGTCAACAGTAAATCCCCACCTACATCTTCGTATCTGTATAATTGGCATATACTTGCCACCATTAGCCCCGGGATACCATCGTTAAAGTTTGATCTGGTCAACTCATACATATTTTAATGACTGATTAGCACGCACAATTCATCCATCGTAAATAATACCGAAAGCAACGGATTTATACAGTATGCATTTGCCAGTAGGAGACAAACAAAACCTAGAGACAAGTTATATGAGCAAATACTGATATTAGTAACACATAAAATTATAAGAGAAATGGTCTTAAATATAGCCGAATATTCAACAAACAAAGCTCTTCTTCGTTAGTAATGTGCTCACATATTTATACTGAATCTGTGTAGTTTTCTCCAAGAAATATAAATAAGACGATGAACCATGAACCTTCATTTCACTTCATATGTAAGATTCTATATTTACAGTCATGTGTATATCATCTTCTGGATGACTCAAATGTTCGTACTATTGACATTTTAAATATTGAGTTTGGCTCAACCCGGGACTCGAGGGCGTGAATGGTAGAAAGCATAATTAACTACGATTAATTAACGGTCTCATCCAAACCGAAACTGCAATGCCTTATTTATATTTATCGTGTTTGGCGGTTTCCACATTTCTGCTTTCATGTTCTTTTAAATATGTTTCTGAAGTCTATTGTTATCTTCTTAATGTTGTCTAGAATATTATATGATTTTTTTTTTGTTGTTGTTGTTGTTTTTTTGTTGTTTTTTGTTGTTGTTGTTTGTTTCTTTTTTCTTTTATATTTCATTACAGTTCTACACTGTTCTTAAATGTTCTTAAATGTTCTACACCGTTAGTTTATTATCTTAACCGAATGTAAAGAATAAGCTGCCCCATGCTAACTAGCAAATACATTATTTATTTATGTCAACAATCTGCACAAACACATTGTCATAATAACTGATCATTCGAATGATATGAAATGGTCGTATAGAAACCTCAGCACCATAACAAATTTAATTGAATTGAATTGGGTTTTAAGCGAAACAACGCATGAAAAGTTATGTCGCCTAACAGAAATGAACGTACCAGGCTCATCCTCTATTTACATCAAGATAAAAATACGGATAATGGGCCTACACCCTTCGTACCTGAAGAAATCTTCGTACCTGCATAAATGCAGAGTAGCTGCAAATTCTATAGTAATACTGTTTAGCCACAAAATCGGGCTTGGTGATCCCAAATGACCACCATGTAATAACACTTAAATGTATCGTGTAAACAAGCTGACATTCTCTTATTACCACAAACATGCAAGTTAAAACATAAACCGTGTCCTACAACTGGTGCGTAAACAAGCTGACAATCCCTGAGTTTGACGTTATCAAGGACAAGGTCTCTGTAATGCACGTGTGGATTTTACTCAGTATTCAGCTCATCCGAGATTTTATTGAAGCATACCGTCACATAGTTGGTGACAGTCGTAAGCCGTGTACTTAAACGTAGATATAAAAGTCGAACAAGAAATGTAGCATTCAACGATCACAGCCATCTATAAACACGCACAGGAGCAAACAACAACTGCAAAGGTGATTAAAATGCAAGATATGACATTACAAACCTATTAAACATCAACCTATTAAAGCTACAGAGTCCCTATATCAATCGATTTCTTCTTTGTAGGCGTGTCTTTATTTGTAACTTCATGTTCACCAGCTCATGTCGAAATCGGGTATTTAAGCGAGCAAATATAGCGCAAGAAATCATTTACTGTATATACATCGACCAGTGCACATCGTACCTATATACAAGTAACAGTAATTTTACAGAAAAAAAAAGTTAGCTTCTTTCGAACACACGACCTTCTGATTTCAAGTCCGGTGCTGTATCCACTGAACTACAACGCTAATTGAGAAAATTGTATACTACTAATATATAATATATTATGAGGCAAAATAACTTAACATATTTGAACGCAACTAAAGATGGATCAATAAATATGCAGTCCATATTGTCGCACGTGTAAATTAACATTGCCTGGTGTAATACTGTATCGTATTAATATGAAACTAATACTTCGCCTCAAATCAACCATATCTCGACTTGTTATTTAGCGCTTGATGACTTTGTGTGCGCGCTCTTGTTTTTACGTAATGCCTATTTAGTGTTAAAAATGCTACAAAATACCAATAAATAGCAGTGGTCTAGAGGTTCAGCGTACATCTTTCAAATCTTACGAGTGCAAGGCTGTGGTTCAAATCCCGTTCCGGGCAACTATTTTGTTATCACATATATTCTGGAGCCGTATATTTATCGATGTTACCTGTACGGAGGCTAAATAAAAATGTAAAATTGTACGTATCGATTTCTCCTTATATACCGACTTTTGGGGTGTTCCTCGATTTGAAACTACTTCACACGTGACTCATTCATATTCATGAATTATTACCAGTTAAAATAGGGATGTACAGCTTTAAGCACATGGTTAAAAGAAAGGCTGAATGATATGTAGACATGATATATGATGCATGGCTCTTGAAAATGAGTAGGGGCGGATTCAGGCGGGGACGAGCGCCTTTCAAGCCCCTAACATATGAAAACATCTGAAAAGTTATGTAAATTCATATGTAAATACAATTGTATTTGATTTGTTTGTTTTTTTGTTGTCAACGGTGTTTTTTCTTCTTTTTCTTGTTCGTTTTAATTGCACTCCGCTATCACTAAGAAATTCAAATACACAGCTTCAATACCGCCATAATGTTAGTGTCGGAGTATATTGATTGTAGGTTAAATTTTAATAGAGTTGCACGTTTTTTATAATAACACAGTTGCACGTGCTGTTTGTTTGTTTGTCGGAGGTATTATATTGGTTTGATTGGCTGAAATGAATAAATGATTGACAACTGACATCATGTTAATACTTGTTTAAAACCATTAATGTACACAATCCTAACAGTCAAAAAGATACAGTTTGATACATTTCAGTTATAGAAAAAGCGCGTGTGGATATAAGCTACATGTATTTGATTGTTTTTTTGCACTTTTGTGAACATGTGACAAACTCCACACGATATCACCGTTAGACACATGAAAACTATATGTGGCCACAGTGATTGAGTTTTATTCAATCAAATAGAACATGTGGCGAAATGTTTAGTCCGAAGAACGCGATATTCTCATTAGAAAATACAATTACTTAAGGAGTGTTTTTCATTTTTTGCGATGTTATCGAAGTATAACATGTCAATGATGGGTCACGAATTGTATAAAACCGAGTAGCGAAGACGCGTGTTATTCTTCAATAACATCGCAAAAAATTAAAAACAATCCTTATAATTACAAACTTATATCAATGATAATCACTTATGACCGTCCATTTTATTTCACATGCCCCAGCAGGCTCTAAATTAAATTATATCAGTTGAACCGATGAGCCAAATCACACATTTTCAATTTAAATTCTACTCCGCCCAAAGGTTTATATCTAGATCTTTACGTTTTTAAACAATACTATTTTATAATGACGTAGCTGCTTTTAGGCACAGCAGACCCCGGCCGGAAACCTTTTCCCTGATATTTTTTCTTTATTCCCAAAAGTGTCTCCCCAAACTCGTCAGAGTGCACCATTTTACCAGCGAAAAACGGTTTAAATTGTACGTTGTTCTTATTGATTCAGCTTTTCAAAATATTATGACATACACATAATCATCAATAACGTTACGTTTACTGAGTAGATAAATCTGTATTATGCTACAAAATAGTCCACGTCTGTTCAAATCCATTGTTTATTTACTTTCGTTCTTTGAAGTTAACTGCTTAAAAATCCTTTATGTCGTAATATATTTCACTACGAGCTTTTAAGAAGAAATGTCGTTTTGTTGTTTACATGACGTCAGCTACGGTACCCGGCTGTAACTCTAGTTCTATAGAAATCACAGCATCCAAACACAAGGTCACCGTAGATCCAGACAGTACCACTAACACAGAGCAAATTAACAATACAATGAAAAGGACAATACACAACACATATATAGGTGAAGACAGGTTTATCGACATGGACCTGTCAGTAGGCAATTTGACACAGTGGTTAGTTTAATTCGATTTTAAGTGTACACAACCTCGCTATTATCCTGTCTTCAATGTTCAACGTTACAACATCATTTTATAAAAATTAAGGTTCCAAATTATTATAAATATCTTAGGTGTCTACACGCATCGCATGATATACCATAGTACTCAATATTTTACTGTACACAATGAAAGTGATACATTACATCTATAATACTTTAGTGTATTACGATAAATAAATAAGTCATGCCTTTATTCCACACCCAGAAGTCATGCTATGTGATAAAACGTTCTGTCGTTACATGCCAAGTTGTTGGTGTATGGTTCCTCAAATACGGCAACACGTATTACCCTTTAAATTGATGTCTCACGCGTGAATACGATGTTGTGTTCTTTTTCACATGCGCTATGATAGTTTTAGGCATGTATATGCATGCAATCGGTTTTGATCATTGTTGAGATAAGAGATGTCAGGGATTGTACTAGTTTAGAATATAATCATACTTATAGAATATAATTCATTACTTACTTGTCGTTTGGGGTCACATATGTAAATATGGTTTATAAAGGAATGCCCTCCTGCTGTTGAATGAGAGGTGTATTATCTTTAATTTCAGTCACATGTTCTTAAACCGAGTCTGCTACTTTCCTCTCTTGCGGGTTTCATTCCTTCTGAAGGAGCCCCATTTCAATGGGTTCATGTATTATGGTAGAATATTTATTGGCCTGGCTCAGCGAGCATAGGGCGCTACCCATTACTATTACACGCACATAACAACATAGTTATAATGATTGTTTTTTGTTTTGAATTAAAAAGGTCACTTTTTATTTTATTTTACAACGATTATGAAACAAGAGTCACAACTCATACAAATCACTCTCGATGACGCTGATGACAGCTTTAATGTAGATTTCATATCGGAAGATTTGAATTTCAAATGTAACAAAGCAGATGGAAACAGGACATTTTGTTTTATTTATATATTTATATTTATTTTAAAATAGCGCACTGAAGTAGTATTATTACATTTTGTTCGTCTTTTATTATTTTAACCGAACATTATTTCTTATTTGAACATTAAGATACATATGAAAACAGTCAATGCTTCTCATTCATAAAACAATATTTACTTTGTTAACTTCTGGATGAAATAAAATTCCTTAAAATATTCACTTAACAAAAATCATCTTCTGTATAAAACGGAGGTAATTGCCTTACATTGAGGTAAACCTACTCGGATGTGTATTTAATTACACTCTTCAGTTTGAAATTATGCATTTTTCACAGTAATAGTTTTAATAGCACAATCTGTCTTTAAATGACATAAATCGTGTTTAAGTAGTTCGTTTACGTGTGTATTTCCTGCTTTTTGTAATTAGTATGGTGCATTGTGGAATTAAGAAACAAAATGAAGTATGTTATTGCATGTGTGCGTCATTAATCACATAGAAAACAACAAGAAATAAATGAAGGATACAATTTCAAATGATAATGGTCTGCAGCTGTAACACGTGTATTGTCGTAATACAGCTTCTGTTATAATGATATTTCCTATTAAATTGCCTAGTTTGTTAGAGAATATAGCCTGAAAGTGAGTTTCATTATGCACTCACTCTATTGAGATGACAATAGGGTATTAGGGAGGTTTGGTTCGCCCTACAATAGGGTTAAAAACATTCCGCCCCAACCCTTCACACACACACCCTACCCAGTCAACCGGTGGCCATATTGCCACTGCATTCCAGGTAGATATAAAACTCGAACAGGAAAAGTAGAATTCAAGGACGACAGTAAGCAACAAAAACACGCAGAAACGAATAAGTTGAGGAATATAGACCCCATAAGTAGGAAGGATCGTCATCTAAATGGGGATAATTGAACAATATCGAAATAAAAATCATCTATCTTGTCATAGATTTTGCTAATTAAGGCGGAAACCCTAATGTCAACCGTTATCGCGTACATTGCTCATTCCTTTTAAATTTCCTTTGCTTTTGGTTGAGTGCTGTGAATGCTGCCTTTTATCTTCGACATTTATACCTTTGTTTTTACACCCTTTGTATCGGGAGCATTGTTCCTGGTAAAACTTCTTCACATATTCGAAAGTCGTGATTCGTTACTAAAAGATGTCTCGATGTATTCAGTTGATTTGATATACAGTGCAGCAGCAGCTGAAGCTTTTCACGCGCACACACCGCATAACTCACTTTTGAGTTTCAAGTGTTTTAACACGAAGTAGTCCCAATTTGCACTCACGTGCAGTTACGCGGAAATTGCAATTGTCTTTTAAAAAACGTTAGCTTAAGCCAATTTTGAATGCAAAAACAACACAGACAATGAATAAAGTAAGTTTATACGTTAAACATCCCCATAGCATTCGTTTTGACTACTATTGGCATATTTTGCAAAGCCTAAATCGCTGTTCAAATGTGAAGATCGAAAATTTTGAGGTTTTTGAAACTGCAAAATTGCCGATTTCTCAAAACGGTCACAAAAAATGTGTTGTCACTAATTTGGCTTAACTTAACAGGAATGATAGATCAGTACCTCTACTACCTTTCCTGAAAATTTCGGCAAAATTCATGACTACAAATTTTTTGAGACCGTTTTGAAAGATGGTCACCCTTTTTTCTCACTCAAAACACACATTATTCAAAATGGCGGCTACAAGCTAAATAAGCAAAACTGAAAATCAATAACAGTAACGTAAAACATGAATATTTTCTACTCCCGGATATAGTTATTTCCTGCCCCGAATAAAATGTCAGTAAGTCAACCTTTAAACACTTTTTCTGCCTTTCCTTTAGCCTGTTTACGGTAAAAATCAGCCGCTCTAGACGCTTATTAAAAATCACAACAGGCCAAGTCGGCAGTAATTTGTTGTGTTGATTTACGGTTGAATGAACTATGGATAATTGCAAGTGAATACTTCACAATTCCAGGATTTAATGAGCAAAAAGACAGACCTATTCATATGTTAACTATTGTTATGGGTGACTGATGTAACAAATACTTGTAGAACATCTCCTGTCAACGCCCGAGTCAAGGTCATGTCATGTAGACCACATGAGTCATGTCACGTTCGCCTCGATTAGGGACACCGACAACTTTGGTGTTTAGACATAAAGGAAAAACAAAGGATGAAAGGTATGTACAGCACTCGGTACTGACCCATAAATGTGTTTTATTTAGTGCATGTTCATGTTTATAGTGTCTCCGTTAAAATTTAATAATAATATAGCACTGATGTATTATTTCTATGATGAGACCCTTCCAGTGGGGTCTATGTTCACTGAAAATATGATCCAATGTACCCCAAATTTGTTTTGCTTTGTTCTCAAAAAAAAAATATATATTTATTTTTATTATTATGTTCCCTTGTTCCCCAAAAATATTACCAATAACAGAAAATGTTCCATTGTTCCCCCAAAATAAATGGCCTTGTCCCCAAACCCCCTCTATGACCGCAGAGCAGAAATGCACCGTTGCCACCTCCCCTTCACCCTCCCAACCCACAAAATCGGTGTCCTTGCACCCCCCCACACCCCCCCCCCCCCCCACCCCCACTCCACTGCCCAGAGTTTGCAAATAGCTACAGCAGTACTGTAAAGGATTAACACATAGACCTGCTGTAGGTATATATGTATAAAAACAACAATTGATTTTCTTTCAGGAATCTTTGCAGATGTTGCCCCCTTCTGTCAAGTGGCATCTCCAAGTTCCAGCTCTGAGACTTAGCCTAGCCCTTGGTAAGCTAAAGCTATAAACTTTAATATATTTGACCCCAGTGATATAGTTAATTAAGCTAATAATATGGCAATATTTCGAGCCACTTCAGAGAGTGGAATTCAAAAAATGTACCTAAGCTACTCTATCTATCTTACTAGCAAATGTTAATATTTCGAGCCGCCCCAAATTCGGGAATACATTTCTACGGTTCTTTAACGTGGTTTTTATAAATGAAGGTTTTAATAAGCTTGATAAGCTTGAGAAACATTAGATTGATTTGAGTGGCAGAACCCGATTTGTACAGATTTTTTTATTATTCTCATTAAAGTAGCCATCCCGCCAACAACAGTCAAATTGTATAAACATTATTTACACTGTTTCTAAACCTACTGATGACAAAGTATATATATAACTTACATATTTTGAGAAATCAAACTCATACATACACAGTATAAACGGCTTTAACCAGCCGGACCAAACCCCAGAACTGGAGTGTCGAATTACGAGTTACCATCATTTTACGAGTTACCATCATTTTACGGATATTCAATCACGGGTATTCTAAAAACCTATTAATAAACCTATACTTTTAATCAGCGCATATACATTGTTATATGGATAGAGTTTCGATAAACGGTTTTCTAGTGCAATTTTGTAGTTATTTTGCGGGATAGCTACTTTAAAAAAAAGAGGAGTGCCTAACTATTAGTATAATTGTCCCAGCTCATTTGGATACTTTACATTTTTGTTTGTTTTGTTGAGATATTGTGAAATTCCATCACATAAAACAATGGATACACATGATACAACATGAAAGTTTCTCTGTGCTGTTGTCACTTTACAGCGATATTATTAAAGACCGCCCCAGTTAACTTACAAATAATAGGACACTTTAAAGGGACATATGGCAATCTTGAAGATTTTGTCGAACATTAGTATCACAGTTTATTAGTCCAGTATCAATTACACTTTAAAACTGCTTGCATATAATTAACTAAAATTTAGATGTATTATTTGTCTTCGTTATTCTACCATAGGTTTAAATATATGATTGGTGCAATAATATCAGCAATGAGTAATAATATATAAATTACACAGTTATACTATAATTATAGAGAATATTATACAGGCATTTCATATCTCATCCTTTCCGTCGATGTGTTCTTGGGAAACACACTTTCCCTTAACCTCGTCCTTCGGATGGGGACGTAAACCGGGCGGTCCCGTGTATCAGTCTATCCTCCAAGCACGTTAAGGAACAACAGGAATCTATTCGATAATAAGAGTAGGGCACGGTTCCCGGATTCCTATGTATCCTTTTCCTCTCTCTGGGGCGGCTCTAAATAACCTATACTGTGGGAAGGCCGGGCACAATATAAAAATGTAATATTTCATCTATGTATGACCTAAAAAAGTTATATACTTCCGAATATTTTGTTGATTTTAGCAGTGATGGGAGAATAATGATTAAATATTTATTTCTCGGCGGATATAATAGCTGATCTTCCATGATCGAGTGCGGATTTATTAAACGAGTTGGCAAAAATATACAATGCGCGGCTTGTCGAGCATCAAATAATGTTTAATGTTTACTGAAGAGTTTAAAAAATAATAGATGATTTTGTGAGATTCTATTTATCACACAAAAACCCATACAAGTTGATATTAAACGTTCACATTTCTCTGTGATGTCAATTTACCTATATATTAATACCGTATTTCCTCTATTAGAAGAACCCCCACCTGTTTTAAGAAACCTTACCGTCTTCAAAAATTAAAAGTTCCTAAAAAACACAATGTTTTTACCGCTAATGGATTTGATTAAATTAAAAGTTCCTAAAAAACACACTGTTTTTACCGCTTATGGATTTGATTACGGGAGTTTTTTACCTTCGACACCAGTATGGTCTATGACATAAACTTTAAAGCGCTATCATCATCAATACAATTACCGCTTTTATTTATCTCGTTACTTTCAATTTACTATTTAGTTTATCTTTTATTATTAGTTAATTCATACGCAACCAACCCGTTTTGTAATCGTCAAGTTTGACAGAAATGTGTATCATATAGATGCAGAGTGATGACAGTAATACACTCGGTACAGTCATGTTTAGGTTAAGTCAATACCGGTGTAACAGTAAAAGATCGCCGTACAGTAATTCTATAAGGAAACAGTCTGGGGAAAGGAGGTGAAATATATTGAAAATTTGTATCATAATAGTAGCCCTCACCCCCACCCCCCCCCCCCCCCCTTCCCACTTTCCATAGTGCCCGGGAGCTACTGTTAGAGGAAATACGGTATGTACGACAACCCAAGTTAAAATCCCTTTAAAAATAACAGAACACTCTGTTGATTCATGTGAAATTCCATGCATATATCATATGGCTTATATATTTTGTACCACCAATCCATCCACCAATCCATCCTTTTTAACAACTTGTTTTGTTCATTTCAGAGACGCATCATCTTCTGGTGCCCTTCGTTCTTCAAATACCAATGCAACCCTGGAAGACGTGGATTTAACCAAAAAGGTTGACAATACTGTGATCGCAAGATTCTAAACTCCAGGAATTATATTCATTTAATTAGGCCAAATCAGAAACGCGGTTAATTTTTTCTTCGGCCTTATGCGTTACAGTATATACTTGTTACTGCGTATCCCGCTTGAGATGTGTTCGCCTGATCATGATGGTGACTTCAGTTTGGCAATCCCGAGGACTAAGCAGACATTATTTTTTTAAAGAACCAAAATGAACATAATTATAACTCACAGAGACTATATAATATGTAAAGCTGTTAAAAAACACCAAATGTATACAATGTCGTACATTGACAGTAGATGCTCACATTCAAAAAAACTTTTGGTGTTTTACATCATTTTAACACATTTTAGGCCATATATGACATTGACTTTTTTGTTGTAAGTATGTTGTAAGTATGAAGTAAATTTCATTATTGTAGTATTTAATAGATGTTTAGTTTATAAATATAATATAAATAAAATATTGTATTATTTATTCTTTGGTTCAGTTGGATCTACATTGTATGTAAAATAAGTTTCCATTTGCGTACAGTCATGCATGTATCTGAAACTGAAAATCTGGCTTTTGGGAACACGAGGTCATTTTAATTTATTTATTGTTTATTCAAGCTTTTGAAATAGATCTTTTGTAATTAAAGTGACACATGGGCCGATGATGGCAATCTTGAAGTGTATATCAAGCACTGAATTTGAAATTAGCATCTCGAAACATGTTTTGCTGTAATTAGCGGTACTCGTCTGATAAAGAAAATGTCACTGGTCTATCCTGGTCAAGTAAAATTCATTGGGTTGAAGAGTGCATAAAAAATATCCGCAGGACGGCTATATCATATGAGAACTGAACACTTATTTTTGTGTCTACTGCTTAGGATGGCAGACATTTATCGATCACTTTGTCCGTCGTCGTCCGTCCGTCATGCTTTAACCTGCAACCTAACCTTGGCCATCAATTGAAAAGTATTTTAATTGTGTTCATGAAACTTCACCAACGTCTTCATCTCAATGGATGTTGTTACACATGTGCAATACCTCTGACTTTCATTTTGGCAGGTTATGCCCTATTTATCAGCCTAACCTGCAACCTAACCTTGGAAATAAACAAACAGCAGTGTCAGCAGGCGAAGCAAGTGTTCATGGGTGATGGAACACACTTCTAGTTCAAGGTCGACTTAGTGAACGCTTCCCACTAATAACAATCTGGAAACTGATATTTCCATGTCTATACTAGTTTGACATATTAAGCCGTTATATTTGTTTTGTCAAGTGTCGGTGTAGCGGACAATGCGGTGCACTTAAAAACTTAAAAGCACAGGATCCGGGTTCAAGACAACGGCGCCACTGAGTTTCTGCAGTGTGTTTAGCCTCGTCCATCGTAAGCGGACATAAATCCTCCTATCCGAAGTTTATATATCGAAGTCTATTCTCCGAGCATGTTTAATAAGCAAAAGTAGGAGTAGGGCGGTTTCCCAGATTCCAATGAGACACCTACCCTGACCAGATCCGCATTTTTTATTTTGTTTATGGGTGGGGTGGCCAGTTGAGTTCCATAATTCCAGATTGGCCATCAAAATGCACAACGAGAAGCTGAACAGCGGTCAGCCTTTTTAAATATAGGCTACAGACTACTTTTCAGACTTTAGTGTGAGCCCCTTCACCGAATACCGAATACGCACCTGTAGACGTTCAATGACTTTACACTCGTTATATTTTTTGACCGACAGTGCCGAGTCGAACATTTTATCGTTTTAGCGTGTAATTTTTATAAAGAAATACCATGATGTTCGTAACATGTAGTACACGCCATGTACTATTTAAGCTTAAACAACATATTTTTAGTATCTCCTTGTATTTCATTAGAAAATAACACAAGTGTTACCATTTTTAAACGCATTTTAACAATGACATCTCTTACGAGTTACTTCCCCTCGCTTCGGAATTTTAAATGGGTGAATCTCGAAATTTCTCGCGCAGTAAAGCATCTAAAAGTCAATACAGCTGAAGATGACGAAACTTAAAGGGGAACTAAAACTTTAATCATGTAAACTTGTTACAATCTTCCAGATTACGCGTTTAAAAAAAAGAAAATGGCGGCTGTTTCACTTTTTTTTGACGTTGACGGAAAATGACGTACTACTTTCCGTTGTCATGTGTTGCTATGATAAGTGGACGGCGGAGCGAAAAACCACTCTGCTTCCCACCTGATACCCAATTTTTAATTAGAACCAGTATTTGTATCCATCACAACGCCTTTATACAGCACCATGTATGTACCATGTGGTATTTAGTATCCGTACCTATTGTACCTATTCTATTCTACTTTCAATACAGTATGGCCTTCCTTGAGATAGACCTATTGTGGCACTTTTAATTTTAACTCGTTTGTCCGTAACTGTTTGTAAAAGCAAACCATACATTTGTTGACATGCTGTTATACAAAGTGTTATTTAAAAAGTAAAAACTACATCGAACATTTTCGGAATTTGCTGTATCTCCAGTTTTGTCTGGTAGAACTTGCATAGTTAGCCTTTTGTACGAAGGTTGTCTGGTAGAACTTGCATAGTTAGCCTTTTGTACGAATGTTGCTATATTTTGATAATCATACAATCTATACCTTCAGCATGTTCAATAAGAAATATGTATTATTAATAATTATATTACATTTACGTATTGATTAATGAAAGGAAACACATAATCGTAAACCAGTCTTTAAAATCATCGAATACGCATTCGCGTATTATTTATCGTTCAATAACGTCAAACCCGTATTTTAACTTAAGGGTACGAATACTAATTATCTATCAGGAATTTAACTAACGGACGCCGTGATATTGAAAACACAAATCAAGAGTATTGTGTGTTCCTAAATGTAATAAATACAGAAGCCGTATTTGTGTATGTAATGATATAAATATAGGCCATGTTTACTGGTGTCATATTGTTTGTTCAGTTGTCGTATTGCGTATGTCGATGCTTAACGAGCAGTTATTCAAGTGGCATATATGTCATGACTGGAATCAGTAACCTATAGACATGTGGCAATCTTATTGTTTTGGTAAATTATTGTTAATAATTATTTGAATAATTCAAAGCATTTTGTGTTTGCATTTTAATAATTGTTGATTAAATTGCGCAAAGTAATATATGTAAACACATGGTCATGATGGTAGAAGTGAAAACACTTGTACATTGGCAAGGTTGCCATAATATAGAATAAATACATGCATGCATTCTGATTTGACATGACAAGGTCTCGCCTTAATTCCATTAAGAGATGAGAAACTTTGTATTTAATATTATGAAACTGTATCATTTAATAAAATGACTCTGATCTCAAATGAGCCCCTTATAACATATAATTCACATAATTATAAAAGATTTCAATTGCTATTTATAAAACAGATTTTCATAATATAATATCCATATGTGAACGAATTCATAAAATGTTCATGATTAAAACATACATACTATATTCGAAATAAGTTTTATGAACAAAATAGCTATATATAGGAAGCATGTGTAACAGTAAACATAATGCAAATACACTTTTATTTAGTTTGTACAACTGATGATCTATCAGTGTGTCTGTATGCTATTAAAAGTATATTAATAGTATGTTACACTGAAGTGGAATATTATAATACTCAGTTTGTATAATCTATAATTATATATCTCAAGCGAGATGCACGTTAGACATTACTCATACTACATCAGAAGCAATACACATATCATTGTCTACTTAGTTTAAACTAATTTATTTTACATCGATTGTAACGAAAGCTCTATGAACTTATTGAATCACTCTCGATGTCTTCCTGGTTAGAGGGGCGTCCGTGGCCGAGTGGTTAACGTCTCTGACTTGAAATCACTTGCCCCTCACCGCTGTAGGTTCGATCCCTCATGGGCCTAGGAATCTTTATGTTAGGAAGCTATCCAGCTGGCTTGCGGAACGTCGGTGGTTCTACCCAGGTGCCCGCCCGTGCACGAAAATTGCCCGGAGGGGCACCTGGGGTCTTCCTCCACCAATGGAAGCTGGAAAGTCGCCATATGACCTTAGCTGTTGGTGCGACTATAAAATCCAATTCAATCAATTCAATCTTCCTGGTTAGAACCAGTACTAAGCAATGCAAATAACGTGTCTTGCTCAGGGACACAACGAATATGGCAATGGCGGGAATCGAACCCACGTTTTTGGATCATTGGTCCAACGCTCTACCACTAGACCACAGCGCTCCACATTGTCTACTTACACGTTAATGAGATCTGCCAGACATAATTGTTATACCTAGACAATTCAAATTCAAACGCTGATTAGATAGCTGGCAAGAGATAATATCTTCACTTAATTGCCCTTAATTTTATGACGCGATATTGTTTCTGTACACGATAGAAAGTTTATCGTATGCGTTTTGAAAACAAATTATCATGTTTTTATGATTATAGGTAAGTGAAACCTCATTTATAATTATTGTTGTTTAATAGTTAGTAGACGAACGTATCCAAGTTAAAAGTTTCCTGTAATATCTATGAATTCCGTAATATTAAATGGATGTGGTCTAACGGTTTAAATAGTATTATGTGAATGACATATTGAATGAGTTGTTTAATAAAATATAATTAATACATGCTGTTTTGAAAAAAAAAAATTGTGTTGTTTTGATTATAGAAATGAGCCAGTAACAACGTCTCACAAAACCATTCTTAGATAAAAAAATATTCCAACAACATTATTTTTACCACATGTACTTTGCATATTAAAGCCAAATCTGTCCGTCACATTAGTGAGGACGATCAAACAACAAACAATCGTTTTTTGTTACACAAGTACTGATCCTTGAATGTAAGTATTATATAATAAGTATCAAAAGATAATCACATAGGAATCACATGACATTTATGTGCGGCTTAAATGCTAGTGTCATGATTTCCTTTTTGTTAATTATATATATGTATTTTAAAGTTAAACTAATAGTGCATTAACGAATGAATATGCCTATGTATTGCTTTAAAAATACTTAAAAAGTATCGTATGTCACTTTGATATGCAAAGTACATGAGGTATATATAGATATAACAATCGAAAAGGAAAAGCTTTATTCAAAGACGACAGTCAACCACAAACACACATAGAAACATCGAACAAATTTAAAGATGAATAAAAGGCCAAATAAGTCATCACAAACACAAAAGTATAATGTATTCCCAAGTGTTGCATGGATACGAGTATTTGCATTATATGTACACATACTTTGAACAGCGATACCATACAATGTATCTATCAATTCTGCCATTTTACACGACTGTCAACGGCGCTAAGATACACCTTATTTCACTGTTGATTTAAACAACTTAAGTATATATATTCTCAGATTAATCCAATATCATCCCTGATTGATGTTTGTATAAACTGCCGTTAATAGTATGAATTTGTTATATAACGTCATCCCTGATAGATGTTTGCATAAACCGCCGTTAATAGTATGAATTTGTTATATAACGTCATCCCTGATAGATGTTTGTATAAACTGCCGTTAAGAGTATGAATTTGTTATATAACGTCATCCGTGATAGATGTTTGTATAAACTTCGGTTAATAGTATGAATTTGTTATATAACGTCATCCCTGATAGATGTTTGTATAAAATTCGGTTAATAGTATGAATTTGCATTAGCAAGAGACCATTTTTTTTCGATATTCAAATGTTTGAACAAAGTTATTTAAATGCATATAACAAATCAAAAACTCCCGCTTGATTATATTTAAGTTGAACAACAAATGTGCATATTATTGATCAGCAATGCAAATGAATTAATTTAAAACATAAATACTAGCATATGTTATGCACCAGGTTTGCTAGTTTTCTGATTATTTATTTCATGTCAGATGGTGGGCATTTTATTAAATCAAGATCGTTCTTATCTTAGCTAGGTATTATGTTGTTTTTTTCCAAGGTACAGATCATCTGACAGTTTTTGATCCTATATTGTTAATTGTTGAAAATGTAAAAGTGCAATACATTCACAGGTGCATGTACTTAGCTGCTATTTATCCTCGCCGTCCTATTGTTCCAGATCCTACGTCTTTTTCGTCCATAAACTCACTTTCCTCGCACATCTTTTAAAAAATCCGTATCTGCACATTCGACGTTAATTTGGGCGACTAATATGCTCATGCAGATTTAGTGTCAGATAATTTGAAATGAATAATAGCTTCGTTAATACGATCAGACACGCCGAGTGTGTTTAGAAAATAGTTCCCTTGTAAGAAATAACTGCCCATTTGTATAATATATGTGTTCGTGCATACAACATGGCACTTTGATTTTGCACTTTGTAGACGATATACTTTCAACGTTAAACTTGTATTTATAGTGTATGGTTTGAACCTATATCAAATAGAGAAAGTAGAAATATAAGGTGTATAGCTGTGACAAAGTATGTTACTCATAAATAATATGCTGAATATAGTATTTCTTAAAAATATAAAAACTGAGTACTATTAGACAACTAACTCCTAAAGTTGCTCGTTCAGTCTTATGTCCGTAAATGAGTGTTTTGAAATTTCGAAAGTCATCTGATATGGGACATTTAAAACAGGTTCTGCACTGTAACGCATTAACGTATTTATCTCATATTTCAATTCATATGTGGTCTTATTGTCTGATTCTCCATAAAAATATAAAAACATAGCATAAGGTTTTGTTGTCTGGAAATTGTTGATGGATTAAATATATTTTATTTATATACTATTCCGACATGTATGATAAGATGTTCTGGGTCCGTGTAAATATAATATTGTATTACAACATTTCTATACGTGGGGTAATAGTTAAAAATGCCTTTATATGTGTAGCGCCTCGGCCTGTTATTCATTCGATCTTTGGAGATCGCTGAGCCCGATACTTATATTTAGTTATCGGTGGTACATTTTCAATTTCTTTTGTTTTCTTACTTAATTTTTGATTCGGTGGTTCCACTACTCCGGCCGATAAAAGGCTTTGGGTATTGTTTAACCACTCATAGGATATGTTGTCTGCTTTTTATACGCAGGCTTCATAACCGCTGCTCCCAACTAAATTCCATTATGTTTATTTCGCTCTTCGGGGCATTTCATTTTATTATATACTGGGACCATACGCCGTACGACATGGGGAAGGAGTATACTCCATGTCCACCGCTATATGCATGTCATCTTCGGGATGGTTAAAATTTTGTACTATTGATTTTATGAATATTAAGTTCTGCTCAACCCGGGACTAGAGGGCGTGCGTGGTAGCTAGCATATTTCACTACCGCTCATGAATAGTCTCAATCAAACCGAGACTGCAATATTTCGTATGTGTCGTGCTCGGCCGTTTCCAAAGTCCATTATCATACTCTTTTTTAGTAAGCCAGGGATCACGCTTTCAGTCCCAGCCAAGACAGAAGTTGGGTTAATTATTGAAATATTTAAACAGTATTTCCAGTCCTTCGACTTTAAACCAAGATCACCTCGCTAAATTGCCCAATGCAATACGGCAAGAATAAATAAGCGCTTTGCTACACGAAATATGCTTTAGCTAACCAGTAGGTCTTATTGCCTACTGACCGTTCCAAGTCGGTAACCCTGTATTCACCACCCTTTCTGTTGTTTTTTGTCTCTTTCATTGTAGTTTCAAGTCCTTGTTTGCAGTACAGTGCGGACCTACGATGCCATTGCGTTCGGACGCTGTGGTTTTTATAGGACCCTATATATCATTTTTTTAATTAAATAATACATATCAGTAAGCGCACTATCAATATTAAGATTTACAGATAAATGAAGCAAAATCGAATTACTTTTATATATAATTTATTATAGAAACTAAATTGAAATAAAACTAAATACATTTTAATATAGCAAACAGTTAAAAGAAAATAAAAAAAAGAAAATAAATATACTATGTGGATTTGTTCTATATATTCATCGATCTTTCTTACTTCTTGATGCATACACTCGTCTAAACTTGGACAACATATATTGTAAGCTATTTCATGTGGATTGAAGACCACTTCGCATCTGGTGATTCACAATGCCAATGTTTGTGACTTTTCATGACCTATACGAGGTGTGTTCGAAATGCCATAACCTTTGTTTGAGTAGGGCCATTTTAATTTCACACAAGGGTATCTTAACACATCACGGATATGTTCTATGAACATTTTTACATTGTCATAAGGTATGCGTTTACTAGCGTCACTATGGAAAAGTCAAGTAACGTCGTACATCTTGAATTTGTTTGAACTTCGTAATACGTTTGGCTTAATTCGGTCCATTTCACGTTCACTTTACGTGTCTACTATAATAAAGATGAACTACTACGATATTGACCCTTCAACGTCTACTACTGTTGTCGACGTTCCTTTTGTGTTTGTGGTTTCGCCTAGTTTGCTTGAAGTATGTTTACTGTTGTGTTTTGAATGCGTGTGGACGACTGAGTTATGCGAATGTTACAATGAGTGTGAATGTTGCCTGTTTGATGTTTGTATCTGCCTTTTCCTTTACAGATCTTCATATATTTGATGACAAATCAATCTTTAATAGGTGTAAGTTCTGTTTCTTATTTAAGTTATCGTGTGACACTTAATACTGTTGACGTTTGAAAAGTATATAAATGTTTTATAATGCTCAACGATACTTTCTCAATGCACATTTTCTAAATATAGAATTAGTTTAAGGAGGGTGTTCATATTTTGGCATATTGGTTACCTACGCTGCGCAAAAAATAACAAAGATTTCGAATCCAAATGTCAAGCACAACAGGTGAAATTCACAAATTTGAAAATGAACAATACATCCACAGTTCTCATTTACAAAATAACATGTGAATTATTATTGTTTCCTCGAAGTCTGAACTCATTCATTTCCAGATGATGTCGGCTGTTCACATTTTACATCTTGGTTGCCAAGAATATACAGGTGACAGCAGCTTGTGGATATTTTCTGGTGCTATTCTCAGCCCCGCTTTCGCCCGTCCCCTAGCCCATCGCCTCGACTTTTCTCCAGATTAATTTATTTTATAGGTCACTTTTTCAATCAATAATTTGATAATAATCTCTCAGAAAAACGTGAATCAAATGTTACCATGCAAACTATGACAAAAATAGCAAATTGCCGTGTGTCGCTTTCAACGTGTGTCGTACTTAGTTCAGAATTTAACTCGTTATAAAAAAGGTATCCTTACCTTATACGTCCGTTTTGATTACTTATTTAGTATATAAACTATAACGATGTTTGATTTCATCTGGAACTTAATACGCTATTGCATTTACTGTTTTATTAACACAAATGCGAAAACTATGTTTCATATAGGTGCATTTACTGTCAATGAACGTCGTTTAATTGACATGATTCAGTAGCATTTAATTAAAAGAAATGACCTTCAACGGGATAAGTCACCTGTCAGTTTATAAAGATATGGTCAACACTTATAATGGCGGCTACATTGTTTACATCAACAGCATGACTGTACCGTTTACGCCTGATCGAAAGAAGGACCGAAGGAGAAATATAGGAAGAACAAAAGGTTGTCTATAGTAAATGTTGATGAGGTAAACACAAAATAAGAGAGAGGTTTGATAACTTAAGCACAACTATTAAATTAAACGTTCACACATAATAATGATTGCATGAGTGAAATAAGTCAATCTTGAGTATTATGATAGTGTTGGTGGTCTGGTATATCAATTTATTTTTAATATCATTCAATGCAATATTAAAGTTGAAGTATCAGCTTAATATATCAAATTGTAACTGTATAGTCATGACACAAATCTACCCCACATTACACTCAAATATGAAATGCAAAACAAAGATAAGACACACACATGTGGTTGAATCCTTAAATGTGATCCCACTCATATAAGCTATAATTGTATGTATACGTCTATATGTTAATTGTGCCTCCAGACGAGTGTGTTATATGTAGAGATACAGTGTATCAACGTGTGTTGTAGCTATTATTTTTAGGCAGTGAATGCATACGTTTCATCATAGCTAGGCGCCCTACCGTAGTTCATCCGAAGATTGTCTGTCCTTCTTTGTTCGCAAATATGTCTCCCTATATAAAATTCTGCTTTGTGAACATGAATCTCTTAGATCCCCAAATTTCGAATGTTGCCGTTGTGAGTTAAATTATCGCCTTATAGATACATATATACCCTTTACTGAATTCACAGTATCCTAGTGATCCGGCATCTTTCATTGTCGCTGTCTAAAATATAGCGTGTGTGTGGTTGAATTCTTAAATGTGATCACACTCATATAAGCTATAAGTGTATACATGCATGCGTGTATATTTTAACTGTGCCTCCAGACGCGCCTCCAAATGAGTGTGTTATGATGTAGAGATACTATATCAGCGTGTGTTGCAGCTGTCCTTCTTAGGAAGTCAATGCATACGTTTGATTTCTGTGTCTCTCATCATAGCTAGGCGCCCTGCCGTAGTTTGTCCGAATGTTTTCTGTCCTTGTTTGTTCGTAAACCTTTCTCCCCTATATATATATAAAGTCATGTACTTTCGGAGGTGAATAAGTTAGATAATGTTAATATTAGTAGTTTTATCGTGCATTTATTGTATAATATTTTACAAAACCTTTGCATTGTCCAGGATAAAACAACAAAATATATTACGCGTTGCACACAAACTATAGTACTATAATAAACGAATACATAATGTAACCACTGGAAGGAAAGTAATGTGCAAATAAAAAGGAAATTAGGAGCATAAACTATACTTTATAATGTCATTAAGCTGTTTTATTCTATATAATTCGAATTAGAGAAATAATTTCAGAATAAAGCCGATCGTCAAGCTGTTTAGTTTATTTTAGTCTGATATGCTTAAATGTCATGTGATTTATGTGTGTGTTTAATTTGTCTATTAAAGGTTAAATGTAATGAATAGCTCACAAATAGGCATAAGTTTGATTGCTTTTAATCTCCTTGCAATATATGCATTAATTGTTTGTTTTAAGGGAAAATGATACCTTTTAGCTGAATTTCCGCCAAGATTTAACATTCAGTTATTGTAGTCATCGCTTATGATTTATTAGCATTAACATAACGATTATTCGTGGATTACGAAATTACGTCGTGAGTTATCTTAACCTTTAAAAATACAGGATTTCAGAAAGCAAAGTGGCTGGAGCCTCCGATTGCTTGTCGTGGCACGGAGAAGACCAACACAACATAAAACGTCATCATGCGGCCACGATATGCTGCTCAAAGTTCGTTAAGGACCAATATTTCAATTCGACATACATACGGTAGCTGGTTTTACCACCAGCATAAAACTCAACACTTAATGTCGTTTTCAATTATTTTGTTTGAAATGTAATACTATTACTTTTTTCCCAAAAATGGATTAGAAAGCAAGTTTCTTGTGTATTTGCGTATGTCACCCTACAGAATACAATGTCGCACTGTATATGGGTTGAAACTCGAAAACGTTTTGGTGCTTAACAAACTTTGAGTAGTACATTATAGACAAATATAATATTCAATGCCGTGTTCGACTGTTTGTGGTGTCAAATATTTGGCTTTTATCTTCCTTGTGATTGTTGATTGTTTTGACTGTTGATTGTTTTAAATACGTGCTTTATTGACTGTGTTCAGTAAATGATACATGCCGTGTTCGACTTTTATACCTTATTTGTGCATGTTAAATACGCAATATAATGACGATTTCCAATAACGATGCTTGTCATTATAATTACTACTTTTATGAAGCTTATATTGCCTTCAGGAAAACATGTTTTAATGGGCGACCAAGAAGCACTTATAAGTAGGTATAAAAGTCGAACAGGATATGTACACATACATACAATCAAAAACGTCTTAACTGATTGGCAAACAATCCATGTTGTTGTGGTGATTGTGTTCTGTGAATGCTACATGTCCTGCTCCATTGTTATACTTATGTTTGCTGTTCTATGGAGTGGCCAAGCAAACATGTTGTAATGCGTGTTTGCTATTGCTTTAACTATCTACTCTAAGTAATCAAAACAATTCACGAGTATGTCTGTATTTCTTCCTGAAAAAGAAAACTAAAAGGCCGAAATATTGACGTGCGTTTTTCTTAATGTTAATTTTGGGAATACGTTAGGTCATATGGTTCAAGTTAAGATCCATTTGTCTTTCTTTTATATCTACCACCGGCACCTACCAGTGTCTAATGAACATAATACATTGTTGTCCAGACTACGTATCCATAAATAGTCTATGTAGTGAATAGTTGTTTTATTATAATTTTGTATTGAACAACCACACAATTACGATGAACAAAAAGTATGGAAGTAAATGAAATATATGCAATTTGATAACATATATGAGAAAAGGGAAAATGTATAATATTGATAAATGAATGTAAAATACTTCTACATTGAGATCTAAACCGTTCATGGTCATGAATAAAACATGACGATTGACCTACATTACAGCAACTCTATATTGTTTAACTATAAATAAGAGAAGCGTACATGTTTCAAATTAATACCTGAAAAGAGAATGGTAAATGTACAATTATAGAAATTATACATTAAATCACTCAACATTATACGTATTCACACGTCATCAAATATATCGCAGGACATCATTCTTCTTCAAAGGGAGATTACTATTTTCTTTCGTGCAAACTAAGCGGAGCACGGCTATAAATTTACATACATTATTATAATTAGGGGATACAGTGTATCAGAAGACTCGAAGAAATTGATGAATGTACAATATGTTATTGTATACATTAATATTTTAAGCATTTAAAACACTTTGACAAATCAAAGCATTGTACAATACCATTTACAATACAACAATGTGCATAGTTTCTTTATAAAACATAATTTAAAATATCATTTCGAAGGTTTACTGTTAAATACATAGATCCGATTTGTCAATCAATCGTATATCCACCAGGAATTTGAGCCAAGTAATATTTCAATAGGATTTTGCGGCTGTAAGAAAATAAGATGTAGTCTCACAAAGAAATATAAACAGAACTGACAAGGGAAGTAGTATTCAAGGAGGACAGTCAACAACAAAACACAGAAACAAACACGCAAACAGACAAACAAGAAGGCAAAAGTAAAAATAAATGCAAACGACAAACACAAAAGTTGACAATAGGGCAGAACCTAAGTGGATAACAAAATTACAGAGACCTTATCCACTCGGCCTTAATGACATATATATGTAATATAGGGGTTCTGTTGTAATTTTCGTCTCACTCCGTTTCGCCTCAAATTACAACAGAAACCCCCTATAATACATATATATAATAAATCACCATGAAATGGTGATTTTACTTGATTTATTAAAACTTTTTTAAAATAGGGGTAGTGAAGATTGTAAGTTTAAGTTATCAAAATAACATTCAATTAACAATTTTCTGACCATGAATAGAAAGGTGGTGGATCATACTCAAACACACTACTAAAACAATAAATCAAACACTTTTTAGACTTTTTTGTAAGGTTGTCATTGCTTCCTTTCTTCCCTGTTCTACTAGTTCCTTTTTTTGAACTTCAATTATTTCAGCCTTTTTTTGTTTGGTGTCCTGTTTTAAACTATAATATTTATCCAACTCATCTAAAATCATCTTAAACTCTTGATCAGATATTTGTGCATCACTCAACGCTTTTGATATTAACTGCTTTATACTATTTAACTTAGCCTCTGCCAAAGTTTTTATTTCATGATGTTTTTGAGCTTTTGCATTAAGCTTGCGTCTGATAAAATTAATACAAACACCTGTAGCTCCACATACTATTGCTGCTATTTTTAAAGGTAACACAACTGGAACAACAAATCCAATCCCAGCCATAATAACACCTGCAGATATTAAGGTAGTGTCAATTCCATCTGTAATATTAATACCACGTTTATATTTTTTATAAAGTGACTGACGTATATCTCGCTCTGTAATTAACTTTTTTTCAATTTCTGAAATCTTTTGTAATCTATAATTATGTCCGTCTTCCACTGGCAACTCAGGATATAAACTTGGTTGCTTCATTTTTTTATTAATAAATAAAAAATTAAATTAATTCAATTAATAATGATGCCACCGTATTTACAGCGGTAGCAACCCGACAGGATTTTAAGCAACGTGATTTGGTTAAGTTTTCAATCTTTGTTACTTTCAAAACTCCTCATGGTAATATTAACCAGGCGGATGGGGTAAGAGTTCCAAACAAACCTATAATTGTTGTTACGAGCACTGCGGTATAAATAGTAATATAATAACAGATAATGTTGACCACTTGTAGTCTTCAAAAATATCCCATTTCCTAACACACTTGTAAACATAATTCCATACTTCCTCTAGCACTACAGGTTCATACTCTACTGGTATTGGTATATATTCTTCTGGCTCCGATTCCATGTCTGGTTCTTGTTCTTCCATTTTTTTTCATCATATAATTATAACATTATATTTTTTAAAAAAAAATAGTTCAAAGACTAAATTTTTAATATTAAATTATTAAACACATCTTTTAAGGCAAGCTCTCAATACCCAGTACACTAATTATCATACTGTTATACAATTTTGTATATAATATATTTTTTGTTGATACAAAAATCAAGCCAGCTCGTAGAATTAAATTAAATTAATTCAATTAATAATGATGCCACCGTATTTACAGCGGTAGCGTTAGCAACCTTGCATACAAAGTTAACAACAGAACCAGCACCAATCTCTAAAGGTTTATCAAAGTTATCATGATTGCGTGGGATGATGTGAAGCGTTATGCCATAATTTGGTTGTTCAACACCATTGACAGAAACTATTATAGTTACGTCACCAACTAATCGGTCACTTGCTAAACCTATTCCCATAATCCGTCCACGGCGTGTCATTACATGCCCCACATTTGATTCTGCTCCACCGTTACCAAATGAGTGTATTCTATTCAACACAAGTGGGCCCTTAGCCTCCGCAAATATTGTTATAATTCCATATTTAAGATTATCAACTCTATCTCTCAAATGATTAAACTGGTCAACAAAAGGCAAAACTTGCCTATGTAAATCTGAAACAATATCTATCAAAGCCTCCAAGTCTCTTGTTGATTTTATAGGTCTTGTTGGTCCAAATATACTCATTGTTTTTTTTTATAAAAATAAATTTTCTAAATAATTTCTAAAACACAACTCATAGGCAAACCGTGATTATTTATCTTGTTGCCATACTCATCTCTGACTTCTATTTTCAATTCAGTAATTGCATCATTTGTAAGACAGTGATATTCAGGATAAAAACTTGTATATACTATATCTCCAAACTGCTTATTTACTACAGGTACAACACCTATAATAGTGCTTGGTGCACCATACAAACTTTCATACGTTAAATCAGATGCTATAGTTCAACGCTGGGGAACAGATTGGATATTATTTTGGCAGAATCAGTTGTATTTTGCTAGTTGGTGTGCGACAGCTGGATGTGGCATTGATTTTAACAACCATCTAAAAGCTGATACCCTGGTTGGTTCGTTATTTCGATTTCATGTCTATTACCAAATCAGAAGAATATTATTTGAGATGAGTGTAGCAATGCCGCAAGACTCAAATTGGAATGCGTTTAATAACACATATAACCGAAACGCATACGAAAGAATATGCAAGGAGTTTAACGTTGACTTAAATTCCGACTGGAGACAGAAACAAAGCTATAATGATGGTCTAGGAACAATTTATAATTACTGGACATATATTGGTTATCATCCTTTGATAAATACTGTATACGAAAACAAAACGATGAGTTTCACAGTCTATGAGAGTGATAAAACATACCACCTTGATTACATTGCACAAAGATCTGAGGCTGACAACAGCTGGTCTACTTTTATACTAGATTGTTCATTTGGATTTACAAGAGCTGGAGTAGAAAGAATCAATGACAGCATAAGAACATACTGCTGAGCAATCCTTGGCTCACAATCACAAACAAGAACAGATATACTTGGAACTGGGACAGCATTTGATGCACAAAAACAATTTTTAGCAAATGTAGAGGACGCAATAAATAGCCCCATCGACTTGCCCAGTCAAATTTCAAGATATGAAAACACCCTAAAATATGCAAGAAGTAAAGTAAATTTTGTCTATGGAAGTGGATTGTACATGTCTCCGAGTGACATGGAATTAAGAATCGGAATAATACAAGACTACAATAATGAAATTGTAATAGCAACCGATGCACAAGCATTAGGATTGAATAATGATGTAAATGTAAAACCAGTGCCACCAAAAAATATTCAACCTTTTCAAGGCACCACAACAAAGAATTTTTTACCGGAACATTCTGATAAATCAATACATAAAACTGTGGAACATAACCAACCAGAAATACAAAAAATAGCGATTGAACACGAAGATAACAAAACAACTATAATTGTTGGTACTATAGTAATAGGTCTTGCTGCATTACTTATTTACGAGATTTACTAAACCACTCTTTGGCTGCCACATACAACAACCCGGAAACAAACACAAGCAAAGCCCATAGATTGTTACCAAGCCAATTAATAATTTTACCTGTTGCAGATAAAAGCCATGATACTATTGCACCAATAACTCCTGGAAGTGCTGCAGCAGCTTTACCAGCTAGGTTGGCAAGACGTTTACCAAGATTAAATAGTTGTTTTTTTATCCAGTCTTTTACACTTGATGGATCAGGCTTTGGAGTTGGAACAGGTGCAGTCCCTCCTCCTGTTGTAGGAATAATGGAATCAACTAATACCCCAATAGTCATACCAAAGGCAGTCAAAATACTAACAATAGTAATACCTTGCTCCCTAAACAAGGTTTTTATTCTCTCACCCAATGTTGTGTCTTCTTTTAACACCTTATTTATAGTTTCTTTTATCCTGTTTATTTGACTGCGTAATGCTTCTTTGTTTTTACTCGCCGCTTCAAGTCGTGCACTTCTTTCATCTTCTAAGTCTTTTATTCTGTCACGTATGCGCTCTTGTTGAAACTCATCCTCCTGCCCGGGGGTGCTAACCTGTTCTATTTTTGTTTTTCTTTTGTTATGTCTTTATCAAGCTCAGTGAGCTTTGAGAGATTATTAGTAAGTTCTCCACGGAAGCTTTGCAATCTCTTATCTAAACCTCGTATCTCTCGCATTGTTGGACCTTCTGTTTGTGTTTGAACAGCAGTTTTAGAATGAGTTTCATCTATTATATTACTTACATTACTCTCAATTATATTTACAGCATTTGCTGTATTTTGTACATCTTCAGTTGTTGAAAAAGTTTTCATTGGTATATTTTCTCCTTCTTTTGTGATGGTATCTCTTGTTTTTGCCAAGAATGCTAATTCTGCCCTACCCTGAGAAATTCTTTCACGTGGAACTAATAAATCATAATTTTTTAAAATATTTCTAATAGAGTCAATGCCATGTTTTCTAATTAAAGTGTCCAGCTTATAAAACTTGATTAGTTCGTTTGGATTATTTCCCTTATAATAGGTAAGTGGAACATCATCTGTTCCCAACTGAACTGCATATAACATTGTTCTACCGTTTTCGTCCTCAGCCGCTCTGAAATCCTCTTTATAATCAATTCCGCTGATTTCAGCATCAACTTCAGTAAAAAATTGATTTACTAACAACTTTTGTTGTGTTAGTTGTTCTTCTGTTTTATCTTTTCCGTGAAGCTGATCAATATGGTTATTTTCATTTACAATTTGTCTTTGAAATTCTGAGCCAGGTTGTATAAATTCGTCATCAAGTAATTCATTCCAGGCATCTTCATCCATATCTTCAACATCTGGATCAAACGTAGGATTTTCAAATCCACCCTCAGCCATTGTTTATTTTATTTAATTTAAAAAAATATATTTAAAAAATAAAAAACAATGTCAGCTTACGGAAACAAACTCAACCCTCATAGAAAACTAAGAGAACCTTATGGTGCCAAGGGCATCCGCACAAGTGTAGTAATAACTAATAATCCATCAACAATAGACCAAAACCAGCAACTGCTTGTAAGATTTCCCAATCTAAGTACTAATGATGTAATAGTTCCTCGTACTGCTCGTCTTGCCTTTGAAATAGAACTTAAAAGCAGAACAGACGCCAACGCTACTCTATTTCAAAATCTGGGTAGAACAATTGTGAAAAAAATGACAATAAGAATAAGTGGCAATGAAGTCATGTCAATAGACGACAGTGATATATATCATTGTTATGTAGATTTATGGAAAAGCCCTACTGAACGATTAAACACAGCTTACCAAGGTATTGGTAAAGCAAACATGTTAAAACATAGAGTTGGTGCGGGAGATGCTTCCGCAGACACCAAAGATGAAGCTGTAGCAGCAGCTTATGGAAATAGATTTTGTATTCCACTGGACTTTGAAATGTTAGAAAGTCATATGCCATTTTATCAAGCGGAGCTTGGCGATAGGTTAGAATATGAATTAACATTTAACGATTATAACAAAGTTATCAAAAGCAGTGATGCTGATGCATCTTATGTAATAAAAAATATCTGCTTGGAATTTGATACGGTTAGTGATGTTGAATTATCCAGACAAATAAGACAACAAATCAATGGTAAGATAGTATTTTCGTATGATCGTATCTTGCGACATAGAAAAATAATAGCAAGCACATCTGAAACCCTTTGGAACATCAACATTAATGTACCAGCACGGAGCATGAAAGGTATTTTAATGCTGTTTGAAGACCCAGAAAGAACAAGTACAGAAACCTATTACAACCCAATGATTGAAAAAGTTGAAATGACAATAGAGGGAGTACCAAATCAGTTGTATAGTCAGGGTATGAAGGCATATCAACATTGGGATGAAATCAACAAATATTTTGCCTTGACATCAAAAAGAAACAAAGAGACAGAAATAGTAGCGAGGGACTTAAACTTTACCAATGTTTCTCTTGAGACTTATCTGACAAAATCATATGCTTTGTGGCTTGACCTTAGAACATGTGATGACAATTTATTATACGGCAGTGGAAGAAGAATAGAAAACGGCAGTGAAGGCATAACGATATTAATAAATAAAAAAGCAAATGAAGATCAACCTTTAAATATTTATATATATATAATACAAGATGCGCAAATCAATTTCGAAGATGGAAGATTCAAATAATCACTATACTAAATATCCTAAATATTCACACAGTGCCATTATCTGTGGTCAAACGGGCTGTGGTAAAACAGAGTTTGTTCTTGACATACTTGAACAAGAGTATGTTGGAGTTTTTGAATATATAATTATATTGTGTCCAACCATAGAGTGGAACGAGGCTTATAAAAATAGATCCTGGATAGGAGATGTAAGAAATCCGAGAGATAAAAAAAATAAAATTGTCAATCCCGTTAGCAACGGTAAAGAAATGTTACAAGAACTGTTGCGTTTATTTTTCAAAAGATATGCTGGCCAGCCCACATTATACATTATTGACGATTGCTCAGCCACAAAAGAATTAACAAAGAAAAAAGATATGTTATCAGAGTTGGCATTCTCTGGTCGCCACGCTAAACAATCAGTGTGGGTCATTTCACAAAGATATACTTCTGTATTGAAAGATTTGAGAGAGCAAGCAAAATGGTTGTGTATGTTTTACACTAAGGACAGAGATAGTTATGAAAATTGTTTGAGAGAGAATGATGTTATTCCGACGCTGGAAGAGAGAACCAGAATAAGAAAAGCTTTAGCAAAGACTAAATATTCCAAGTTAATTTTGAGGACTGACCAACCAACTGGTTATTGGGTTGAATAATTTCTACCAGCAATTCTTTTTTCTAACAGCATTGCTTTGTAGCTAATAGTAATACTAACAGCAAAGTAGCAATGTTAATAGCAATACTGACATGACAATATAATGAAAATATCAAAAAATATAGTAATGCTTATAGCATTGCTCATAGCAAAGTAGCAATGTTAATAGCAATGCTTGCAGCAAATTAACAATGCTAATAAAAAAATAGCAATATTAATAACAATGCTATTAACAATACTAACAATTACTACTTGCATGAATATCGCAGCTGGTTGTTTTATGTTTTATGTTTATTTCAAGATAAAAAATAAAATTATTAATATAAAAATGAATGCGGAAGAACTATTACAAGACATATCGGAAGGTTTCACAGAACGTGATGAATCAAAGCAACAAGAAACAAAAAAAGAATGATTATCAGCCATAGTGGCTGGCGGTGGTAGTCGTCAATATTTGGGTAAAGACATACAACTCACAAATATAGATAGCATGCCACCGGATGAAATTAACAAACTTTACTGCAGATATGAAGCAAGGCTTGGGGCAAGTATGACCAAGACTTTAGGCAATTATTTTATTAACGTGTATGTGATGGGAGTATCAAAATATTTTAATGTAACCAATCCACCAAAGCTGATAGAAGATTTGGGGGAAGACCCATTTATTAATCATGCTTTGACAAGTGCTTGTTGTGAGTTGTATTACAGGTATGGAATGTGCTTAGCACCATTTACAGCAATACTGACAACTGTTAGACATATTGATTTTAATAAAAATAAAAATATAGATAATATAAATGGAGAACCAAGAGAGTGAAGTTATACCTGTTGTTACACAGCCTGTTGAGGTTGAACAACAAAAAGTAAAAAATCCAAAAAGAATAGAAGCTGGAAAAAAAGGAGCAGCGGCAAGAAAGGCAAAGCGTTTGCTTCAAGACGCAAAGCAAGATGATGCAAAGCAAGATGCTGCAAATCAAATAACAAAAATAACAATAGATGAAGAGAAACCAGAAATCAAAATAAACGTATACAAAAATTATATTCCACCGTGTCTGGTTTTATTAGGCATTGCTGGGTTGGGTTTGTATACTTATAACAAGAAATCTGCTATGCAACCTGCTACGCAACCTGTGCAACCTGCTGCTGTTCGTGTTGCACCAAAAGACCCGTTTGATTGTTTTTAATAATTTATTTAAAAAAATAATATAAAAAATAATATTAAAAAAATGGCAGCAAGTATTGACGGAAAACAAATTGTAAATATGATGTATCATGCAGGAGTGGAAACACTTCTAACTGTTGGATATTCTGAGATTGGCAGAAAACTACTAAAAAGACCAGCACCTAAAGTGGATTTTAATATGACAGATTTTGGGATGCTGTCTGTGGATATATTGCTAGCAATGGCTACGAGGGATATGTTGATTAAGCAAGGTATTATTCCTGCGGATATTATAAAATAATTTTAAAAAAATATATATAAAAAATGGCAAGTGCAGTAGCAATGATGATAGGTGGCGCATTAACAAATGCATTGGCGTTTAGCGGTTCAAATTATTTCTTTTCAAAAATGGGAAGTCATTCAGATGAGGAAAGACAAAGGCATGACAAAGCAGTGGAACAATTAAACGCAGCACAAGCGGAGTGGAATAAAAAAAGAACAGAGAGATTAGATTTTATTAATAAGCAACTGAAAAAAGAGCATCATGCAGAGCAGACTTTTGATTATGTGGACCAAGCTATGAAACAGTATTATTATACTACTGGCAAACATTTGCTTTTGGAACCGGAGCCCAAGTTAAGTGATTTTTATACACCATCTCCGGATCAACAGAATAGAGAAATTACGTTTATTGTGGTTGGCATGGCTGCAACTGGATTTGTGGCGTATAAATTGAGTTCATAAAAAAAATAGTTTAAAACTATAATTACTTTGGACTTTTTTGGATTTGGAATGACTAAGTATGTTTACTTTGAAAAGACTAAGTCATATGCATGATACCTATTTTTTTTGTTGTTTTTACATGGTTTCAATCCAAGTGGTCGCATATAATATGGTGGTTTAGCACTTTTCTCTAATTTATCTTTGAGATGACCAGGCGCCCATACTTCACCATTGTCTAATAATGTCAATACCATGGATGGACCATATTCAGTATCCACTATTTTCGTATCTGTAATTTTGTATATTTTATCTATTTCCAAGTCTGTCCATTTCTTTGTGCTATTTTGATATTGCTCTTCAAGCAGTTCATCAAATTGTGCAGTTGTGATATCCATTTTTTCTTTATAGTTATATAAAGTTAAATCTTTAGTAGAAAAAAATGGAAAAGATTTATTACAGCCCAAAAGGATTTTGGAGAGGTTACACAGCAGTTAAAATATTAGCAAAAGAGGCTGGTGTTAGTGAATAAAAGGCATTAGCATTTTTAAAGAAACAAGCTGTGTGGCAGATTTATTTACCCGCACCAAAGAAAATAGTTAGACCCAGGTTTGATGTTTCTACTAAGAATGGAGTGCATCAAGCTGATTTGTTATTTTTACCGCATGATACTTTTGGGATTGGTCGTGGACGCAAGACATATACATATGCGTTGACTGTGGTTGATATTGCAAGTAGATACAAAGAAGCAGAGCCACTGACTTCCAAGGATAGCAAAGAAGTTGCCAAAGCATTTGAGAAAATATACAGTCGGCATTTAAAATATCCAAAGTTATTACAAGTGGATTCAGGCAGAGAATTTATGGGTGCAGTATCACAGTTGATGGCAAAACATAATGTAAATATCAGACGGGGCAGAACAGAAATACACAGAGACCAAGCTTTAGTGGAAAGATTTAACAGAACATTAGCTGAAAGATTGTTTGGTTATCAGTATGCTAAGGAAATAGATTCCCAAAAACGCAACAGAGAGTGGGTAAAAAGATTACCAGAAGTTGTTAAAGCAATAAATGCGGAGACAAAAAAGCCCCCTCCTGTTGAAACAAAAACATTAAAAGATGATCCTATCTGTATGAATGCAAGTGTAAGATATTTATATCAACCCGGGGAACAAGGAGGTGGAAGACGCAGAGCAATGATCCAATGTGGAGTGTAGATATTCACAAGATTAAAAGTTATATGGTAACGCAAGGTATAAGAGTTTATTATTTGAAATTACCAGCGCCACAGAGAGGATTTGTCAAAGAAGAATTACTTATTGTTCCTGCTGATACCCAAATTTATAAGTTTTTATAGAAAACCGTGTGCATCAGTTGTAATTCCATCTTCTCGTATACATCTTTTTGAGTAAAATGGTGACAGTGTTACTTTGTTTACTGTTATGCCGTATATTTGATGCTTCATCGTGCGTATCATATTCATATTATGGGTGTATTTTTTCTTGTTAAAAAATGCATCCTTGTAGTTCTCAAAGTTTGTTTGTTTTTTGGTTACATATTCTTTTACACCTTTTGCTTTCTTAATAATCTGCTCATTCACTTTCAAAATAGAATCTTGTTTGGATCTTAATCCAATATTTTCATCTTTCTTAACATTTTGCACACCCGCTCTCAACATCGAATATAGTTTGGGTCTTAATCCAATATTTTGAGATATATACTCAGCTATAGACTCACCATCATTTTTTGTTTTATTTATTATTGTATCTACTACTTTCTCAATCGTCTGCTCATCCGCTCCCAAAATAGAACATAGTTTGGATTCAACTATAGGAACACATTCATCTTTTATTTTGTCTGTTACTTTCTCAATCATCTGCACATCCGCTCCCAAAATAGAATATAGTTCAGGTCTTGATTCAATATACTCAACTATAGAAACACCAGGACACTCATCTTTCATTTTATTTATTACTTTTTCAATAACCTGCTCATCCGCTCTCAAAACAGAATATAGTTTGGGTCTTAATCCAACATACTTAGCTATAGCAACACCAGCACATTCGTCTTTCATTTTACCCAATACTTTTTTGTTTGTATTATCATGCATTGGGTGATTTTGAGGATAATCACTTAGATCATACTCATCTTTCATTTCAGCCATGTCTTTGTATGCATCATCTGTTTTGATGTTTACCAGTAGGCTGTCAGTGTCTGTGTATAATAAAATACAGTCATTTCCGTACCTTTTCTTTAGGGTATTATAATACCAATCATACATCATATACTTTGATAAATCCAATACTGACATCCCAACATAGATTGGTTTGTTTAATGTTAATTTTGTTTTGTTTACATGTACTGCTGATAATTCATTTGAAAATTTTATACGCCTGTTAAAGTTGGGTTTGGCTATTATTTTTCTTATCTTTTCATTTTCAGAGCCGTTAGTTTTGACTAGTTTTATATCTGTCCGCTTGCGTAAATTTTCCATTGTCTTGCCAAACACAGAGTTGTTCATAAGTTTGTAAAAATCTTTTTCAAATTGTGATTTAGCTTTTTCCCTAAGTTCTGTATTTAAACAAATATATGATTCCATCCATGGTTTTTCATTAAATTCTAATACTCTGTGTACTTTCTTTAGTTTCATGCCTAAAGATAAATACAGTTGCAGGTTTTTGTAATGTATCACATATTTTTCTTTGTCCCTAAGATTGGGAACTAGTTGTCTGTATTTATCATGCCATTATTTTCTAACAGATCTGTATGGTATTTAGACAACCATTCTTTTTCCACTGCTAATCTTTCCGGTGCAAGCGGATAGTCATTATGAGATTAATGAAGTTCTTTAGGATATTCCAAATCAACTTCAAGCATTTGTCCTTTGCCAGGTTTTGGTTTAGAAAATTTTCCACTCTTGGTTTTGGTTTTCCAAACAAAGCCAGAATATGGAAGTGGCTGACTCATTGCCCATCCATAAAGATTATTTGCATCAAAATACATTAAAAAGTTGTTTTCCTCGTTAGGGTTATAATCAACTACATGTGGATTGTTTGCTTTGGCATATCGTTTTGATACCATACTTATGCCACCTCGCATTCCTTTTTCTATGAATAAGTGCATGTCAATGTCTGTCAAAAGTTCTAAATCTATTTTTGAATGTTTAAGTAAAGCATCCCAAGATAATCCAGGTGCTGTATAGTAATGTAAAGCATCAAGTTTGTATGCACTCATACATGTTTTTCTAAAAGTTTGAAACACATCTGCTAACAGAGTTACATCAGTTTTTAGATATAAATCATGATAGTCTCCAAGAGTTTTACAGTTAAACTCTTTCCATATTTTTTGAGCGTATTCGTAATCTTCGAAACTTATACTTTCATCAGTTAGTTTGCTGTAAAACTTTTCTATAGGCGGTAATTGCGTTTCCTTAAATATTTCCATACTGTCCATATATTCGTATGGATAAACACCTTTTCGTAAAAGTAAATGTGTTTGTTTTCCAAACTGATTTTTGGTAATTTTAAAATCAGATTTGTCTGTTGCTTTAACCAATTTTTCCAGAGAGGAAGCCATAAACTGAAAGCTATCCAAGAATCTAAGTTGTCCGGCACTAAATGAAATATACTTTTCAGCGTTGTTTGGAATGCATGTAATATTACCTGTCATTTTATGTATTTTTTGCATGATGAGATGACTATCATATCCTTTGAGGTTGTGAAATATAACAGGGATAATTGTTTTATTTGGTTTTATTTTTAGTTTTAGGTTGCAGTTTTTATGTGCTGCACCTCTGTATTCTCCTGTAAAATGACAGTGGTCTCTTACTTTACCGTTTTTATCATTTTTTATTTCATCCTCACATATCCAGCAATGTGTTGATTTTTCATGATCTTCCTCATTTTGCTGCGTCATGAATAATGGTTTTGGGTGAGCAAATATTTTATTAATGTTGCTCTTCTCACATTCTAAGTGATTTAAAAACTTTTCAACAGCATCTTCACCTCTGTAAATAACAGGTTCTTCAGCTTTGCCATCATATCTGACAACCTGGTATCCAAAACTGTTAAATTGTGTGTGATTTTTACCTTCTTTCGGCATTTCTATTTTACAAGAATATTTGTTAATACCCTCACAGTCTTCTCTGTGTTTGGTAAGTAGATCTTCTCTTGAAAAGCCGTAACGATTACGATCGCAGAAATAAGTTTTACCGCGATATTTGTTTTGATCATAAAGTAATCTATTTAGATTTTTAATCCAGCAATAGTGATATTTTGTTGTTATTGTTTTTGGTTCGTTGGGATAATCATCAGGGTTATAATTGTCATCTATAATTCCTTCTTCATTATTTGGATCATCTTCATCTTCATTTTCTAAATCAACCTCAACGTCTTCAGAAATTAAAAGCAAGTTAATTCTTTCCGTTTCTTGCGGTTGCTCTGATATTCTATATGGAAATACAGATACCCTTTTTCCTGTGCATCCGTAAACATTAATAGCAAGGTTGTTTTGTTTTTCTACTTTGGAAATTTGTGAAATTGGAGTGGGAAAGTCAATACCATCCATATTCAACTTACCCATGTGTTTGTTATAACTAGATATCCTAGTTGGATTATTTTTATTAGGCCACAAAGCAGAAACCAATGCCACTTCCAAGCACTTATTATCTTCATTATTAACATTCATTATTGCTTTTTTATCAGATACTGCTTTAGACAAAGGAATATATGAAGAACCTTTTAATGGTTCATACTTTGCAAAATTTAAGTAAAACGTAACACAGTGATCAATCTCCAATCCAGATGCTGTGTTTGTAAATCTTTCAAGACTCTCTTGTATATTTGCAGATGATTTATCGTAAAACTCATTTATTTTTTCAGAGGTTAACATTGCATTTTGTTCGCTGTGTAATACTGCTGTAATGTATTTTTTAGTATCACCATCATCTTTGAATAAATTTACAGTGAGACCTAATTGAAACTTTAATCCATTCATCTTTGCCAGCTCTTTGCTTATTTGTTTTGTGATAATGGATTTTTTATCACGAAATAGGTTTTGAGGGTTTTTTGTATTTCTCGGCAGATATCTCGTATGCTTTAAAATAGCCACACATTGGGTTGTCAACCAGTTTTAATTCTTCTTTAGATTTTCTATCATTAAGCTCTTTCAATTCATTTATAACATTGTCTCGTGATTTAGCATATTTCTGATTTTGCTCATCTTGTAATTTATCATATTTCTGCTTTTCTCGTTTACGTTGTTTCTTAGCACGTCGTCTCTTGAGTAAATTTTCTAATGTTTGAGATTTAACCTCTTTTGAAGTTTCTTTTGAAACTTCTTTAAGAGGTTTTAATGCAATTATACCGTTAGATAGTGTTTGTTTATCTATTACACCTGTATCAAACAGGCGTATTAAATTTCTTATAGTCTCTTCGTTTTTTTCCATTCCTTTATTTGTTATATATTTAAAAAAAAAAATTTAATATAAAAATAATTATATATAAAATAGACAATGGAAATCAATGTTTGCAAATTTCTTAAAATTGGATTACATAATCCATGTGAAAATGAGCCAACAAAAGATTCTAATTATTGCAGTTTGAATAAATATAGATTAAAAACAAGTCATGCATTACCGTGTCTAATATGTAAAAAAGGCACTTCTGCAAAATATCAAGTGTGTGTTGGTTGTGGTGCAGCTTCAATTAGAAAAAAGAACGATTATTGGAGGTAAAAGTCGTATAACGCTGAGTGTCTCAGATTTAGACGTATTAAGGTCTATAAAAAAACTATAAAAAGAATTTAAACTTGCAACCTTCACTACCCCTATTTTAAAAAAGTTTTAATAAATCAAGTAAAATCACCATTTCATGGTGATTTATTATATATATGTATTATAGGGGTTTTCTGCTGTAATTTGAGGCGAAACGGAGTGAGACGGAAATTACAACAGAACCCCTATAATACATATATATATATGACAATATTTATCAAGAAGGAAATATTTCTAAAGATCCTAATATTGAAATTTTTTCTATATTTTCTATTCGAAAGCGTAAATCTACGTCTCATGGTCTTAGGCGTAATGGTCACATCAAACGTAAATCGCGTGTAATTATTTCTGTCGCTGATTTACATACTATTTTTAAACAGTCTGGAAAGCACTCTATGCTTTCACGGCTTACCTCTTTGTCTATTTCTTCACTAGAGTTGATCGACGAGGAAGCCGACAAAATGTTCATTCGTACAGATCCCTTGTATAACACTGCTTCCATAGTTCAAAGCTACATACAACATGTTCTCCGACCCCATATTGACAAGGAGTCTGATCACGTCAGGCATTTTCTAAAACTACTATATATTAATAAAGGTATTGATTTCATTGACATGCCTAGTATTTTTCGGGATACTCTACATTGATTCTATCTCAAAATATTTCAAAAATTCCGAAAGTCCTGTAATTTGTTATAAGTATACAAAGCCTATTAGAAATATTATTTTCAACTACAACAAAATAGTTTCTGACCTTGATATAGTACATAATACTCCTAAGGATTGTGAATGTAAATTTTGCTATGCTCCAGCAGATCATGTCATCACTGGTAATTTTGATATTGTTGATAAACGTATTCGGCATTTGTTTTCGAAAGGTCCTAAATATAGATTACCTTCAACTATTGATTGTAATGCCTGTCGTGACCAGATCGCCTACTCCATTGAAGATTTTAGTATAGAATGGTGTCATAGAGAACATGCGGACACAAACTCGCTTTATAATTGGAAAAAGTAAATTTTTAAAATTATAGATACACGTATTAACTTTTATAATGCTAACCCCTCTTTATTACCTCCGAGACCTAGGTTTTCCTTTCGTAATTTAAAATCGGGAATTCAGGAATTTCATAATAAATTTGTTTTTGTTCCTGCAGATAAAGCAGCTAATAATGTAATTATTGTTTGACGCATACATTACGTCAATGTTTTATCTCTGGAACTCGGCAGCACCAATTCGTATACTCCAGTTAATTCTACTGAGGATGATGTTGTTTCCGCACATATCACTTGGTGCACTACTTTCAAGGCGGGTGTAAACGATAAGCAAAATAAACAGCCTACCATGTACTGGATTCATAAATTACATAAAAATCCGTATAAGGCTCGCTTTATTCCTAATTCTAGTGCCTGCACAACAACAAACATCTCCAAACTTTTAACTTCTTGTCTTACTGCCATTAAAAATCACGTATATTGTGTCTATAAAAAATTCAGGAGACGTTCTCGATAAAATGTTCAATAAAGGTCAAGTTTCATCAATAAGTACTTATGACTTCTTTACACTATATGCAACCTCACCACATCATCTTATTAAAGACAAGCTAATTTCTATTATTCAAAAACCATTCGCTAGAGAAAATACTACATTTTTGGCATGTAATAATATTAAAGCGTTTTTTACTAACGGCAGTTTGGACAATTATACTATGTTGACTTGCTATGAAGTTTGTGAAGCACTCATCTTCCTATTAGATAATATTTTCGTCAGGTATGGTACCACCGTTTATAGACAAATTGTTGGTATCCCTATGGGTTCGAACTGTGCACCACTTATCGCAGATTTGTTTTTATTTTGCTATGAAAGGGATTTCATGTTGAGTCTTTCACCAGATACCCAGGCAGATGTTATTGAAGCTTTTAATGACATCTCTCGGTATCTGGATGACATACTGAACATTGACAACCCTTTCTTTCCAACTATGGTTGATACTATTTATCCTAAAGAACTTCAGCTTAATAAAGCTAATATATCTGATAATAACGCTTCTTTTCTTGATTTAGATATGTCGATTGAAAATGGTGAAATAATTAGCAAAATCTATGACAAGAGAGATGATTTTAATTTTGACATTGTTAATTACCCACACTTGGATGAAGATGTTCCCCGAGCAAGTTATTATGGGGTGTATGTGTCTCAACTTATTCGTTTTTAAAGAGCTTGTACTCGAGTTGAGGACTTTTATATTCGTAATCTGTGTACGACTAAAAAGCTACTCAATCAGGGTTACCGTTACCATAAACTTCGTAAAACCTTTGCAAAATTGTATAAACAATATTTAAGGACTCTTCTGCAACACGGACTATCTCAACCTGACTTCTATGGCGATTCTTGGTCATGGTCACTTTCATACTGTCTTTGTTCAACTTGTGAAAAAGTTTATCAAAAGTGGTTATGACACTATCATTTTGCAACGTACTGCATGCTTGGTGGTGGACCCTTTTACAGTGTGCCACTATGCTTTCCTCTTTAATTGTACGATGACCGGACAGGCTGTGGACCCTATGATGAAGCCTACCTAAAGCCCATTGGGACGGTGGCGTTTGATGTTTGTCTCTGATCTTTCCTGTCGTGCCCTTAATGGTTTATTCTCTTGTTGCTCTGGCTTCTGCCAAGTCACTGAGCACCTTCTTTGTGGCTTTCTAGGCTATTGATTTTTTTCTATTATAATTACACGAGCATATTTGTGTTTTACTTATATTGCCTATTGATTTTGCCTTGTTGGTTAGAGATAAGATCATGGCGGGGATTTCTTTATTTACACTGTCCTGTATTTACACTGTCCTGTTTTAATGGGATGACAGTAGGGTAAGTGTGAGGTTTGGTGCACCCTAGAACCGGTTTAAACCCCCAGTGGCCTTTGTTGCCACTGACCGTTCCAAGGCGGTAGCCATATTGTCAACCCTTTTGTGTTTGTGATGTTGTTTGCCCTTTTTATTACTTTTGCCTTCTCGTTTGTCTGTTTGCATGTTTGTTTTTGTGTTTTGTGGTTGACTGTCGTCCTTGAATGCTGCTTTCCCTGTCCGATATTTTTATCTTTCTTGATATAAAATTCGAACAGGAAAAGCAGCATTCAAGGACGACAGTCATCCAGAAACACACACAGAAACAAAGAACACATTTAAAGTTGAATAAAAGGCCAAATAAGACATCACAAAAACAAAAAGGTTGACAATAAGGTTACCACCTTGGAACGGTCAGTGGCAAAAAAGGCCGCTGGGGGTTTAAACCAGGTTCTAGTGGGCACCAAACCGCACACTTACCTTATGAAAAAAGCAAGATAAGCCTTCACAAACATAAAAGCGTTAACAATAGAGCTAACACATTGGAACAACCAGGTTTAACTATAGCTAGCGTGCACCAAACCCCACTCTTACCCTATTATCATCCCACTAAAACGAGAGGTGTAAATAAAAATATCCCCACCAGGATTTATTCTTTGACAAAAAATGCAGCATTAATATACAATAAAAGTATATCACATACATGATCTTGTATATAATATGCATTTGTAATAATATTAAAATGCAAAAGACTATAAAGCCACAATGGATGCACTAAAGACTTGGCTGAAGCCAGAGCAATGAGAGAAAACAAAACGTTATGGGCATGGTAAGACAAGTTATAAGACAAACATCAAACGCTACCGTCCTTTGAGGATTTATGTAGACGTCATCATAGGGTCTACTCTATGTACTGTAATCGCACAATCAAGAAGGAAAGCATAGTGGCGAACTGTAGATGGATCTACCAATACATATGTTATGCTTTGCAACACCCCCTTGGTAACAATCATGCGAAAACAAACGCAATATCACAGAGATATTTCATCAAATCTGGAAATTATTTTCTAACATAATGTGTTCCTACGGTTTATTACTGAATGGTTCACATTACTTGGAAGTTTGTTTTAATTTTAAAAGCAATAAAACATTATTCATATTTTAAAAACAAAGGAAAACGCCTCTGATTAATAGCTTCGAAAAACTGTGCTGCATTGGCGTCGGACTTGATAACAACCATAATGTGAGTATGATTGCTTCACTGATTGCAGTACGGGTCCGAGGATATGCAGTCTATATCGGACATCATGCAGACAACGTGATAATATTGATATGTATATGTTACATATCTAGACAATCTGGGGAGTATAATATCTATCGACAATTCTGAGCCATTTATAAAGAATGCCCAATGGAATCTGACCCATCACTTGTACTCTGATATGCGCTATACATACATATGCACTATAGACCTTCCCGTGGGGACTGATCGATGCCAACTGTTTGCTTACAAAATGTTGCTTAGTGAAAGCAACGACGGTTATCATTGTTATAAATACGTTAGGTAGATGGTTATAATGTTATGTTTGTACAACCCGAATTTGTATTCTCCTTATAATGGGATCAACATGTATACTGTCTGCAGGTCATTTCAGGAAACAACTATTACAACGAAAAATAGAACCTAAATATGCGACATCACAAAGATTTAGGCGTTGACAAAACGTGTAACACGAGTAACACATTGGTACGCTGACAACACGTGTAACACGTCTTACGCCTTGGTACGTTGACAACACGTGTTACGCCTTGGTACGTTGACAACACGTTGACAACACGTATAACATGTGTAACGCCTTGGTACGTTGACAACACGTGTAACGCCTTGGTACCATAAATGTCAAAACTGCCGTTGGGGGTTAAAACCAGGTTTTAGTATTTTCCAAACCTCAGTGTTACCCTTTTTCATCTAATAAAACGGGACAGTGTAAACAAATAATCTTCGCCGGCCTTTATTCCCTAAATCAAACAAACTAGGCCATGTAAGTATAACACAAAGATTATTTGTATTTATGTATATACAATATCCTAGGAAGCTATAAAGCCAGTACTCAATGACTTGAAAGAAGCCAGAATATCCATATAATTAGGGTAACATTAACATAAAATATCAATAGTGCCGGCAGAGTCACGGACGTGAAGCATGTTATCAAGAGAAACTTTAAATCCTTTTAACTGTGCGTAATGATGATGATAGTAGTCCGAGTCTTATGCTCCCGCCGCTCTATTCGAACTAAACATCTGCCCAATAATGTATTATCAATCTAATTTTTCTAAGTCAACAATATATCCCCATCTACATCTTCGTATCGGTATAATTAGCACATAATTGCCACAGTAAGTCCCCAAGATACCATCGTTCATGATTCAAATGTTCGTACTACTGACAGTTTAAATATGAAGTTATTTTCAACCCGGGACTAGAGAATGTGTATGGTTGCAAGTATAATTAACTACCGTTCTTGAACAGTCTCAACCAAACTGAGACTGTATTTTTTTTATATGTATCGTGTTTGGCAGTTTTCACATTTCTCCTTTCATGCTCTTTTAAATATATTTCTGAAGACTGCGGTTATCTTCTAAATGTTGTTTTTTTAGACGTCGAGAATATTACATGATCTTTTTTTTTTGTTATTATTATTATTATTTTTTTTTTTTTTTTTTGCTTTTAATTTTCATTAATGATCAACGATGTTCTTAAATATTCATAGATGTTATACACTGTTAGTTAATGTTAGTTAATGGTCTTAACCGGATGTAAAGACAATGATAATGATAATTATTTTAGTGTATTGGACACACTATATGAAAGAGTATGAGAGTGGACCTTTGGAAACGGTCGAACACGATACAAACGAAATATTGCATTCTCTGTTTGATTGAGACTAATAGAATGTGAAAATTGTGTTAGTAGCATATGTACATGTGATCACGAGGACATTGACAATGTGTCGTTATTGACGGATTCAATAAAAAGAAATCAAACAACAGGTGATAAACAAATATCAAATGTTGCACACTTAACGGATCTGTAAATAAACTTCACATTTAACTGAAATGTATGTGCTTGGAATCAATGAGATAAAATTTACTAGTAACCATACAACAGAATCATTCTATGTAGATGATTATCATGTTCCATTTCGAGGGGATAGAGAAGTAAACGGAGTTGTTAGTTTGATAGTTTACATTAAAAATGGCGTTAATTGTACTAGAAGGACGATAAAATAGTTCATGGCAGGGATTTCTTTATTTACACAGTCCCGTTTTATTGGGTTGACGGTAAGGTAAATGTGAGGTTTGGTGCACCCTAGAACCTGGTTTAAACCCCCAGAGGCCTTTTTTGCGTTTGACCGTTCCAAGGCGGTAGCCCTATTGTCAACCCTTTTGTGTTTTTGATGTCTTATTTGGCCTTTATATTAAGTTTTATATTTGTTTTTTGTTTCTGTATGTGTTTGTGGTTGACTGTCGTCGTTGAATGCTGCTTTTCCTGTTCGATTTTTATATGTACATTTAGAAGATGATAATATAGACATTATATGGATTGAGATAAAGACAAATAAAAGTAAACCATTTCTTGTAGCCTCTATTAACAGAACACCGAGTCTAGAGTAATATTGAAAGAATATTTTGATGAACACTTAGACAAGTTCAATTAGAGGAAAAATAATTAATTATTCTACAGGTATAAATCGTGCTATACTTAATCCACAGATAAATATATAATGGTATATTTATATTTCATCATTAGGGCTAATTCATATGGTAAAAGAACCAACAAGAGAATGTACAAGTTCAAAAGCACGCATAGATCATGTGTATCACTCTATCATTTTCCAAAGCACTGCATGCCTGGTTGTGGACTCCTTTAAAGTTCGCCACTATGATTTCCTCTTTAATTGTGCGATAAGCGGGACATGCTATGGACCCTATGATGACTTCTACCTAAAACCAAAAGGACGGTGACGTTTGATATTTGTCTGCAAATTTGTCTTGTCGTGCCCTCAATGGTTTATACTCCTGTTGCTCTGGATTCTTCCATGTAATTTAGCACCTACTGTGAGGCTTTCTATGCTATTCTTTTTTTATATTTATATATACACGAGCATCTTCGTCGTATATTGCCTGTTAATGCTGCCTTCGTCGTTAGAGAGTAGTTGCTTTATTCTTTATTTACACTGTCCCGTTTTATTGGGATGAAAGTAGGGTAAGTGTGAGGTTTGGTGCACCCTAGAACCTGTTTTAAACCCCCAGCGTCCTGTTTTGCCACTTACCGTTCCAAGGCGGTAGCCCTATTGTTAAGCCTTTTGTTGTGTTTGTGACGTCATATGCTTTTATTCTGTACTAGCATTGCCAATCATGCTTGTCATTTTGCCTGTTTTTGGGTTTACTGTATTCTGTGAAACCTGCATTAAATTCCTGTTTGACATTTACACTTATATTTATATCATTTTTAAAGACAATATTTGGATGTGATATAGCACTAATTGGCATTAGTGACCATTATCCAATTGTCTGTATATGTAAATTAAATTTTAGATAAAACAAATACTCACCATGTATTAATTATAGGTCTTTTAAAGCTTTCGAGGAAAACTTGAAATGGAGCACACAAAAAAAGCTATACAGATGCAAATGACTTACTTAACACCTTGTGATTAAATTCCTCAGTTGTTATTGATAAGCATTTGTCGCTTAGAATACATAGGGTTACACAGCTCCATCAACCCGATTGGCTTAATTCTGATATATAAATGCAATGAAGGAAAGAGACAAATGACAGAATTTTAAGAAAAGAAATAAGTTATGTAATTCGATTAAAGAATCTAAGAAGTCCTCTTATAATAGGAAAATTGAAGAAGGCAAATCAAATCCAAAGTCAATATGGAAAATATTTAAATAGCACGGTGCCTCCACAAAAACTTCGTGGAACTCTAAATCAAATCAATAAAAATTGTGAAGAAATAACAGATAATTTCGAGATGGCAATTTGGTTTAATAATTATTTCGCTAATAAAGCTGCAAATTTAAAAGAGCGTGTTCAAATTCAGCCTTTACAGAAGTAAAGGACTTTTTTAAACGCACTGTTCAAGACAAATGAATTTTAACATTCCACTTATAACAGAAGTACAAACTCTAAAAATGCTTCTCAGCCTAGATCCATCCAAATCCACTGGACTAGACCTAACTGGTCCTAAATTACTAAGACTATCAGCCGATGTAATATCAAATGGTATTGCATATAATATTAAAAGTAGGAAGACAGGGCATTTTCCCAGATACTTGGAAAGCTGATATGGTTAATCCCTTATGCAAATCAGGTGCATCAGATAGCAGACAAATTCCTGTTTAACCAACTCTTTCCAAGTTGATTAAAATACATCTACACAACTCATTCATTGATTGTTTAAACTATTATATAATTTTTATGCAAATCTCAAAGTAGAGTTAGAAAATGTCATAGCTGCGAAACGGCTTTTAGTTCATATGATTGAAAAGTGGTTAAAGGGAGTACATGAGGGTAAATGTGTCGGTGTTATAATGGCTGAGTTTAGAAAAACGTTTTACTTAGTGGATCATAATACTCTAAAAGCATTACATATCTAATACAGACATGTATGCGGATGATACTACTATCTACGATGTTAACACATCAAAAACAATAATTGAGCAACATCTTAAAATCGCCTTCAATGCCCGCAATGCTTGGTGCTTGTATATTGGTATGTGTTTAAACACTGAAAAAACTAAAGTGCTCTTAGTGCTACAACTCAAAAGCGTGCACGCCTTGTAAATAATGCATTATAAATCAAATGTAATAACATTGAACTGCAACTTACAACAGGTGATACAATTCTAGGAAAGCATACAAATGAAAAAAAGTATTAAAGTCGAACAGAAAACAGGAAATGCAGCTTTCACACAACACCGTAAATCAAAAACACGCAAAAGGACAAACATGAATGTCAGTGTTAACAACGAATAAAGGTATGTGACGTCACAAACACAAACAGGGTTGGCAATAGGGCTACCGCCTTGGAACGGTCAGTGGCAAATAAGGTCGCTGGGGTTTCAACCAGGTTCTTAGGTACACCAAACCTCATACTTACCCTACTGTCATCCCAATAAAACAGGACAGTGTTAACAAAGAAATCTCCGTCATGAACTATTCTTCAACCAACAACGCAGCATTAATAGGCATTATAAGAAAAGCACATAGATGCTCATGTATATATAAATACGAAAAACAATAGCCTATCAAGTCACAAAGAAGGTACTCAGTGACTTGGCAGAAGCCAGAGCATTAAGAGAATAAACCATTGAGGACACGACAAAACAAGATTGCAGACAAACATCAAACGTCACCGTCATTTTGGGCTTTAGGTAGATGTCACCATAGGGTCCATAGTCTATCTGAGCATCGAACAGTTAAAGAGGAAAGCATATTGGCGAACTGCAAATAGGTCCGGTCCACCACCAAGTATGTATTGCGTTGCAAAGTGATAGAGTCATAACCTCTTTTGATAAACCTTTTACCAAGTTTAATAAAGATAGTATGAAAATGATCATGACTAAGGATCTTATGAAATTTGTAAATCACATCACCATAGAAGTCAGGTTCGGACAGTCCTTGTCGCAGAAAAGTTGTTGAATTACTTTTATATTTGAAAAGAAGAGCAGGGTTACCATAATAAAACTTTGCAAAGGTTTTACGAAGTTTATGGCAATGGTATCCCTGAGGAGTAGATTTTTAGTTATACAAAGATTACGAACTCGAGTTCAAGCGCTAGAAAAACGAATAAGTTAAGACACATAGACCCCATAGGGAGTTGTTCGGGGAACATCCCCATCTAAATGGGGATAATTAACAATATCAGAATTAAAATCAACTACTTTTTCATAGATTTTGCTAATTATTTCATCATTTTCAATAGAGAGATGTAAATCGAGAAAAGAAGCGTTACTATCAGAAATATTAGCTTTGTTCGGTTGAAGTCATTTAGGATATATATTATTAACAACCGTAACAGAAAGGAAAGGGTAATCAATGTTCATTATGTCATCCAGATATCGGGAGATGTCATTAAATGCTTCAATAACATCTGCCTGGGTATCTGGTGAAAGACTCAACATGAATTTTTTCATAACAATATAAAAACAAATCTGCGAACACTTGAAGTTGAATAATCACATAATGTATATTCGTAAGAAAATATCTGCCAACATTTGGCTACTGTCAAGAAAAAAATCATATATTCCTTTAAATTAACAATGATATTGTATAAGGCATATGTTCAACCTCATCTAGATTATTGTAATATAATAAATTGAAAACACAAAGAAAACTAGCAGACAATTTGTATTACGTTTGCAGCGGATAGCATTTCGTACTGTTTTAGGCAACGTATATACAACAATAAATGAAGCACTGACTATAATAACTTTCCTTAACATTGAGAAAAGGATATTTCTTCAAAAGGTAAAATGTATGTATAGATTATCAAAAAATACAGTCTCCGTCAAATATCTGTGATATGTTTCATCCTGCTGTTATCTCAAAGAAACATCTACAATCTGCATACAAATTAAATTATATAATTTCAAAGACCAAACAAAGAATAGTTTAAAGGGAGTATGTCTTACCCTGGAACAATTAAATGGGAACGCATTTCTGCATACATTAGAGAGTGTACTTCTTAAAAAAACCGGCTGAAAACTAAATCCTAATGTAATAATTGCATAACGTATTGTTATGTTTGGCAGTTATAATTAATTAATTACATCTTGTGTACTGTTTGACACTATAATGTACGAACCACCATCTCAAAACATCTATATAAGTATGTATGTAAGTGTATATCATTATATATATTAAGAATGGATCTATCTGTATGTGTGCACAATAGTTTAAAAGAAATATCACTGTTTGTTTTTGTTATATATGTATTGCATTGTATTTGTATGGGTTTACAGAGGGCCCCGAAAATAGCTAGGATAAATAATTACCATATATAAACTAACTGGACGGGAACACTTTAAAGGGAGTACATTATAAAAATGTTCCAATTCATGATAAAACGCTTATATCCATCAAAATATGATGTTCGAACCATATTGTTAAGGTTTAATCTTCGAATACACCATATAGCTAGGACGGAATCGGGCATAAAATGCTGAAATTAACCCTGGTGCGTAACCTAGGATAGCACGTATTACTGTACAGAATGAATTTCCTTGTAACTAAGGGGTAATTTTTAGGATCATTCATTATGTTTAGGTGCTTTAAAATAGAAAATATTATTATTTGTCAATTTTAAGTCGGACCCCTAGATCCATTGGAAAGCCTGATGTACTCCCTTTAAGGCGGACGCGTTGGTACGACATGTACTGCATTATCTAATTATGATATGAAGTATAAGCTTTTTTGACAATTTGATCATATTAGTCAAAGCTTATCAGGTTATTGAATCACGGCCAATTTGGTCCTCTAGCTTGTATAAAGCATGAAGCATAATTCATGTGGATGAGGTTTTATGACTATGAGAAATTATCGTTTGTTATCGAAGATTTTGTATTGAACTGTATGTACAACTGAGGGCAAAATATATTCATATGGTTTGTTTTGTGTTTAACAACACACCATCAAATTGAATGCGTTTCCTAGTTTTCAGAACTAAATTTTCTTCAAATACAATTTCAACATGGATGCTTGACATTTAAGCGCATTATGGTGGTGTATCGTTCGTGTTACTTGAACTGACTCTCACAATTATTTCAGACAACATGAATGAATCATGAGTAATTTTGTCCCCGGGTGACAAATTAGTAGACTCTGTGTTGTATCATATGTTTTCTATCAAATAACAGACATGTGTGCACCGGGAATTGGAAAGTTGTGATGTGTCCGCCAGCATTAGCTTTGAACTTTTGAGCAAAGCAATAGATTAGCTTGTATTTACTACATGTGTATGTACCGTTAATCAACGAATGCATGTCATAGAAGTTATAGTAATAAGCCAAGGTGTATATTCTAATAGCAGGTTTGGATAATAAAGACATAACTGGTTGTAATCTTAGATTTGTATGTGTACAGAACACATAATATACATGTGTTGGTAATGTAGTTTTGATTAAACACGACACATAATGTAACAATGTTATGTATTTAAAGTACAGATATGTACCCTAACAGTATCTTCGAACAACCAAGACATGAAAAATTGAAGCTTTTAAAATAAGCATAATTGTTTTCTTCAAAAAGTAGACTTGAACGAAAAGGAATCATGAAAGAAAAGTAATCAACTCAGATTTATATTTCACATAAACTTCAATCTTGATATCTATGTGATCTTAAACGAGTTGCCATTTGATATAATATTTATGAAACGAGTTGTTTTTGGTGGTTTGAGTTTTAATTATTTACTCCCAATTCCGATTTGCTGGTTTTCATATGTTATTGTTTATCATAGTTACTAAGCAACCTGAAACAACATATCTCTAGTTAGTAACTTACAGATTACAGATCAATCCGTTCAAATAAAATACAACCTGATAAATACAATTTCATTAAATACAATTCGCGTAATAAATATATCATCTAATTATAATTTTTATAACAGTAAACAACTCTTACCGGGTGTGTGGAACCAAAGTGATGAGTTCCCTATAAGGATATGCTAAATTGAGTTCTGTCCGATGCGACCGCTTTTACAAGAATGAAGGTAAAGGCTCTTTATACCTGGAAAACCAGTCACCGGTATCCTGAGAGCACTGTGGACGACTGTGTAGATTCAAAATCGGTTAAAGTGAAATATGAGGTCAGGTCAACACGAGTTATGAGTTCTTAATTTTAACGAGCCTTTTGAACATGGGATCCATTATAAGCAACAAACACAAACAAAAGATAAAAGTAGCAGACTCGGTTGTATTGAGTTTTTTCATGGGAGGTAATTATAAAATGCATCACCTCTCAAGCCTCCTAACACCGGCTTAAGCGATATTCTGCCTTAAAGCCACAACGATTGGGATTGATGATCCCGAAGAACTAGTAAGTTACATAGTAAAACGTGTAGCTTTGTTTACTATTAACAACGACCGCCTTAATAGCCTTTTCTAAAACGAATTAAAGTAAATTGAACATGATCACAGTGTTACGTTTTAATTGATAGTACTCTTGTCTCTTGCCTTCAAGTGCCAAGGACCGATCATGTTTGTCTTATTATTATTACATGCATCAGACATAAATAACGAGTCTGAATACAGTAAACGGGAAATTTTAACTTACTGCAGTAGTGTTTCTAGTGATTAATGTACTATATTTTTAAATTCAGACATCAAATGTACATACAATTATAATATAACATTTCCATTTGAGAAAAGGGGAGACTTGGAAGAAACATACCTAATTTGTTTAACAAATTACTACTCGCAAGCATTATAAAAGTGTAAACTGTAAACCAAAAGTAGCAGAAATACAATTTAAATACCTTATTTGTTCAACATATTTTGAAAAACATTTCATCTTGCTTTAATATGACTTTACTTTAGTATGGGGTGCATGCATGTTGAGAAGAATTTAAGTGTTTCTTTTTAATCATCATAAACGTTTTTGGAGCTGATGCTTAAACAGATCTACATGTCACTAACCATGGTAAACTTCGTGCAAACTTTCTCTCTTGTATGTGTTTGATGCTTCCAAGGGATCCTTGTTTCAGTATTTATTTAATCGAACGCGTACAACAAATGCGCAGTTTGCGTCTGTGATAACATAACATCTGGGAACAATTACAACGCAGAAAATAAAGTATGTCGATAAGCACATGACCATGATTACCTATATAAAAGTTTGATAATGATCACGTATAGATAGTTAAATTAATTATTCTTCTTTCAAAGCGTGTTAACCAAATATTCTGTCAACAACGCATTAGTTTTGTGATGGAATTTACTTCAAAATCACTCTTAAAGATATGACTATATACACGCAACCTTGTAATCAAGACAGATGTATTTTGCTACCCGTTATACATTATTATTAAACACGACAAGATGAGAATAAATAGACTGGGCAAAATTGATAATGTGTCGTCTTGTTTTCAATTGTCTTTGTAGCTGATATAGCGTAACAGTTTCTTTATGTACTTTAGAGGTATCTTTACTGTTATTTCGAAAATATCGTTAATTTAAGAAAGGTATACAGAAATTTAAGTCAGGAAAACTCGACTATGCCGTGACAGCATGCATTTAGTATAGGTTACGGTGGCTATATGTTACGGTTGTATTATTTCATAATTATGTCTTCGCAGTAATACCAAATAAGAAAGTGAGAACTAGTAGTAGTAATTTGTATAACTCTTGTGTTTACCATTTGCACATATATTTGAAGACATATTATTAAAAAATCCAGATTGTTCACTTAACCAAAACCAATGTCAATCCTACGAGATATTCGTTCCTTACATACGTAATATTTAGTTTGACTAATTTCATTAATTGTGGGGATTGCATGTCACAGCGGAGACCGGACGGGACCTATAATTCGTCAAAAGTAGATGACAGCGACCCTAAATTGTGCATATATGTTAGATGCATATAAACAACATTAAATCCTGCAAAAAAGGAGCAAGACATTCAGGTCATTGCAGAGACCGTACGTGACATATCTTTCGTCGAAAGTAGATCATGGATATGGGGTCGAATCCCACTGGTAGCTCAACTTGTAAGTGAGAAAGTGTCGATTCCTATGGACGGCGGTTACAGTACTGGTTATACCAGGTCTGCCGCTACCACAAACAAACCTACCGTCATATTTGGCCTCAAATGTGCTAAAAAAGACGTAAAATACCATCCAAACAAAACAAACACAGCGACCCAAAAAAATATGATGACGTTTGGTAAATATCCTACAAGAAAGCAGCAACATACGCATTTCGTAGCAGAGTTTGGGGAAAATCCTGCAAATAGTGAAGCATATATTAAGAAATGAATGTCGGACGATCCTGAAATGTATTCACCGAAAAACATAAAGCAAAGTATGCGACACCACAACCACAAAAGCGTCATTTATTGAAAGGCCGTTGAATGTTTAAGTGGGTTCTAAGGTGCACCATGCATCACACTGTTCTATTTCTATCCATTTAAACAGAACATTGTACAAAAAGAATGAAGTCGGGTTAGGATATATCCTGTAACCACCAAGGCAGCCTTAAAAGGCAATACACGTCATAAACAACAATGATCGTGTACATCTGATTGCTCATAGTTCTATTTAACAATCGTATTAAGCATTAACGTTATTGTATATTCTGATCTGTCTTGGGCCATACGCGCGGTAATTCCGAATAACTGAGATGTATTAGATTCAAACGGGAAGTTAGTCAACACAGTAACGCAAAGTCAGGTAACACACGAAGTTATTAGCTCCTGACCTACTTAGATGCGAAATGAAATTATATCAAATATAATCATATAACCATCAAAGAAAGGGCTTCCTTTTAAATCACTGTGAATGAATACTGAAATGTGGAAGCTTTTGAAGCATAAATACAAACAAGAAAGAAAAATAACAGTTTGGTCATGAGAGGTAATACACAGGGCAACACCTCTGATGATCCCAAAAGACAAGTAAGTAATACAATTATATATGTGTAGTAGCGGTCATAGATTGTGTAACAGTTTGTTTATTTCATCGTCTTGCAACAATGAACGCTTATATACATTTTAACACACACCTATGTTTAAAAACATGTTTCGGTTGTTTGTTTATAAAAGATTACAAAACAATTTGTTTAACTGATCACAAACAATGATTTTTATCTAGCTCTATAGGGAATGTAGAACATTGACTTTAATAACAGACGGCCACCTTGAATACAAATGATACCTTGAGTTTTACAATCTAGAAACAAAACACCCACACATAGTTGCCACACATCAATCTAAATGATAACATTGTAGCTTCAAATCCTGATTTTTTTGTCCTACATCACGAATAACACGTGTTGACGAGCTTGATCACGTTATCATTTAGGAAATCATTTAGAAAATTTAATTAATTAACCTTATTCGTTATTCGGATTAATTTACGCAACATCATAAGCCACAACTGGTAATAGAGACATGTTTATTTCTAACATGGTGATTGATAGAACTATGCAATTTTGATTTGACGTCGTTCTTGACGATGATCATAAAAAGCAGGTATTGAAATAATTATGTATGTCATTGTTCTTCTCTTTCTAAAATTACTAGCATTAGTTTCACTGCCATAGGTCACTCTAAAATGATAACTTACTTTTCGCAATAAGTCAACGCATCACCCAAATGCAATGACACAGTAGGTCTGCCATATACTACAAAGACACCGTAGGTCTGCCATATACTACAATGACACCGTAGGTCTGCCATATACTCCAATGACACCGTAGGTCTGTCATATACTACAATGACACCGTAGGTATGCCATAAACTACAATGACACTGCAGGTTTGCCATACACTACAATGATATACTACAATGACACCGTAGGTCTGCCATATACTGCAATGACACCGTAGGTCTGCCATTAAATACAATAACACCGTAGGTCTGCCTTACACTACAATGACACCGTAGGTCTGCCATATACTACAATAACACCGTAGGTATGCCTTACACTACAATGACACCGTAGGTCAGCCATATACTGCAATGACACCGTAGGTCTAACATACACTACATACAAAATGAGCAAAGTAAATTGTCAATGAACAAGCCAACACGCAGCATAACGAGTCAGATGCAGTTTTACTGTTTTTTTATCACTTGCAGAATGTGTTGACATACAATCCAGTTGTTAAACAAATATAATTAGTTAGCACTATTCGAGATATGGATTAAAACAGTCAACAGTGCATTCATGGTAAATGAATGTTATAAAAGTCTGTTTATTTCGAAGACTATGATTGATATGTTTTAGGGATAGTATGAGCAATGTGCCCTACTCATAATTCAACAGTGTTGAATTGTTGTTGACAATTCTCATACAAACGTGATAAATTATGTCGTTCTTCTCTTTCAAAAAAATAATAAACATTATTAATTAAGACTAATTCAACCTTAACATAGATCACAAAGGACAGTGGAATCAATTGATCACTAACTTTAACTGATATAGCTTGACGAGGCTTCCTTCATTAACTCTCACCTTTCAGTGGGTTGACAATAATTTATTGCAAATTAGAACCCGAATTCCAATGGCACCATAATCGTATTACATCACATCTGTCCTTTTACCACTGAGCTTTCCATGGCAGAATATGTATTTTAATCCGTTTAGTGTTATGATATCTCACACTTTGCATGCATACTTATATAATTATATGGAATCATTCTGTGAATGCAACACTTTCGTATTTTCTATTGTATACAACTGATGCATTTTCCCTGTCGGTGCTTAATGAGAAATGGTCGTGCATAAACATTATGTCTGTTTTGGATTCGTATGTCAACGATTTATATAAATGTTACATTTCCTGTGGACAATTTATATCTACTTCATTTCATCAATCTTTTAACAACAGCACTGACACATTTAAAAAAGAAGGCATGTATGCATTTAAAGTTTAATATGAACTAAGGTAAAACCTTGAGGAGAGCACAGAAAATGTGAAAGTACATTTTAAACAGCTAAAAATCAATGAAAGAACAATACAAAGAACACGGCCATTTATATTTGGTGAACAAGGGAACAAGAGAACATTGACACATATTTTAGGGAACAAGGGAACATGACTTTAAAGGAAATAAAAGTCTAACATCTAGATTTAATATTTAAAAAAATCACAAAAAGTTAACATTTCAAACAATATTTGTTTATAGTGCTATTTGCTATAGTCACTGTAGGCCAGAATGAATTTTGGGGAACATTAGTAAATATTTTAAACATTAGACATGTTAGAAATACTTTTAGAGAATAAATAATGGAAAAAATATTTTGGGGAACAAAGCAATATATTAGTGGGGAACAAGGGAAAACTGACTCACATTTTCTGGTAACAAAGGAAAATGGACCTCTTTCCCCTCCTGGTGGGAGTGGGGGGGGGGGGGGGCTCAATAATAGTAAGAAGAATGGATAAATCACTATATGCAATGTACAATTTGAAAGCGACAAATTGCATTACCATATTGTTCATACTGAAGGGGGAGATTAAAACAGGCAAATATGTGTTCAAGACGGTTTTTGATAAGAATGAATTCAAGTATATATTTAGATTAAAATGTTTTAGACTATCTTAAAAGAAACTAAACTGCAAAACTGAGCATTTACCTCACTGCTTCAAGTAGACACTGCCGTGATATAAGTTAACTGAAAGATTGTTAACTATACATATACATACATTGTTCCAATTGCTTTTTTTACATTTGTCTTGCATTTTGCCAGAAATGTTGATATTATCTATGTTATTACTTATTACTAAATACATACATATGCAAGCTGTGACCTGAGTATTTAGCCGCTTACACTAAATATGATTCACAAATAGATGATTGGGATAATTGTTTTAATTTTAACACCACAGTCCATCTGTCCTGATCTTACCTTGAATAAGAACCGTCTGTACAAAATGGCAAGTTGCATTCACTTCAGTGCATTGGTTTGAAGAAATCCAATCCAATGATTTTATTTGTGTGTGACCCAATGGGCCTTTCATAAAAGATGCTAGTGTCACCATCCAATGCTGGTTGTAAATGTCTGACAGAATAATGCAACTATCAGTCACAGAAAATCGTTTAAATATAAACAAAGGAAAGATGACTCTTTTCTTTAGAAGACGTTCTGTGTGATGCAGCCTTTTTATAGAGTAAATTTCATATTTGCGTTTCACTTAAAAAGCTGTTTCATTCCTTCCTGGTGTTTCACCTCTGTTCTGGTCCATTGTGTTCTGATGAATCGTATCACTGGTCCATAATTATGTCATAAAACAAATACAAATAATTCTGTTTTAAAATCTACCTATATAATGCGGTCATTTTTACCATACCATTACCGTCAAATAAATGAGAACCAGACAATCTGCCATATTTTAAACAATAGGACACTCACCCGTATGGGCACAATATAATCTGGACTTGTGAATTGTGTGTAGTGTAATGTATCTATCTACAGTCTATTTGAGACAGATATAGTGCTGCCACACTGGAATACCACACGTAGTACTCCAGGTTTGTGCGTGTTATGTGGGTGGTGTTGGTGGGGGTATTTTAAACAAAATGAGGAGTGGGTTGGGGGTGTAGTTGAGACTTTCCCTCAGTCTGTCTGAAGGACTTTTCCTTCTTTTTCAGAGAGGGGGCTGAGAAAAATATCGGGGGTGGGGGATATTTTGTAGATTTTTCTAGGGTATAGTCTGAAGAAACGCTATTCGTGCGCGGAGAGGGTGGGGTGATTTGTTTTTTACTTTGTCCATAATTAATCATTTGCTCAACATCATTCATCAACTCAAAAAGTGTTAGTACAAGGTGAAAGCAATTGTAATCCGAGTTGTCCATAATTAATCATTTAAACCTGCTCAACATCAACTCACAAAAGTGTTCGTACAAAGTCAAAGCAATTGTAATTGTAATCCGAGTCTTCCAGAAATTACCTGAGTTGTCACTACAGTAGTCGTCTTAGTCTGGTACCCTTCCCCTACTGCTCTCGCTACTCTCTCTTCGTGGGAAGAGAGCGTAGCGAGCGCAGTAGGGGAAGGGTACCAGACTATAATCGTCTGCAAATACTGTCAATATTTACTACTGTTACGTCACTGATTTAAACACGCGTTAATTTGCATAATCTTGAAAGTTTCCGGCAAACACGATTTAATGTTCATATCGAGTGTTTACAAACAAAAAGGTTTACCAAAGTATTCACTCACATATGCCACTAGTGTTGCTTTAACATTGTGCGCTATGTTCAGTACATTCTTGCAGTTATTGACATTTTTGAAATTTACCAGGGAAATGACAGCTTCTCTGCGAAGCTTCAGTTTCGCATTTTAACGCTTTACATATTCTGCTGCACATATTCTATTCTTTATCCGGGATTCAGAGAGCTTTTCAAATTATTTCAGAAACTCTTTTCTAACCAGTCATAACGGAAACGTGGCATAGAAAACTGTTAAAGAAAACAAATCAGAATTTCGAAACTAAAACTCCTAAAATTATTACCGGTGTCTGCGTTAGAACAACTTAAAGCTTGACAACGGCGATTTACCATCAAAATCCAGAAGCATAGATTAGTAATTCTATTTTTATTTATTTATTTTTTTCTCCCGTTACCGTAAAGTTCGCTTGCGCTTTGGCACTTCTCGCTAGCTGTGCTCGCTATAAACATTTATTAAAAATAAGTATAAAAGTCGAACAGGAAATGCAGCTTTCACCGAACACAGTAAACCCTTAAACAGGCAAAAGGACAAACACAGAATAAGGCATTTGACGTCACAAACATGGTTGACAATAGGGCTACCCCCATGTAAGGGTCAGTGGCAAAAAGGGCCGCTGGGATGTTTAATCCAGGTTCTGAAGAGCAGCAAACATCACACTTACTCTACTGTCAAGACAATAAAACGGGACAGTGTAAATAAAGTTATTCCCGCCATGAACTATTCTCTAATCAACACGGCAGCATTAATAGGCAATAGAAGTAAAACACAAAAATGCTCGTTTATATATAAATAACAAAAATACAATAGCCTAGAAAGCCACAAAGATGGTACTCAATGACTTGGCAAAGGTCAGAGCAACCAGAGAATAAACCATTGTTGGCACGACAAGACAAGACTGCAGACAAACATCAAACGTCACCGTCCTTTTGGGCTTTAGGTAGACGTTATTACAGGGTCCACAGCCTGTCCGGTCATCGCACAATTAAAGAGGAAAGCATAGTGGCGAACTGTAAATGGGTCCAACACCAAGCATGCAGTGCGTTGCAAAATGATAGGGCCATAACCTCTTTTAATAAACCATTTAACAAGTTCCATCCAAATAAAACGGGACAGTGTAAATAAAGACATCCTCGACATAAACTATTCTCTAATCAACAAGGCAGCATTAATCATGTCAATATGCAATGTAAGTAAAACACGAAGATGCTCGTGTATATATAAATACAAAAAAAGCCTAGAAAGCCACACACAAGGTACTCAATGACTTGGCAGAAGCCAAATCAGCTAAAATATAGCATATAAGTATATTAGGCATGGAAATGAGCTAAACGATTGTAAAGGGGTGGGTAAGGTGTGGTGAGGTGGCTGGTGGGGATTTATATATTATAGAGGAGCTTCAGTCGTAGCCAAACATGAAATAAGCCATTTCCGTTTAAATGATCTTTGAGTTAAGCCATAATTAAGAGTATATTTCTAACTTTAATCATTTGGATGACCACAATCTTGAAATGTGTTAAAAGCAATAACGGGATTGCGGTAGGTTGGGGGAGATTTATTAAATTATAAGGGAGCTTAACTCAAAGCCAAAAATAAAATAAATAAAATAAAACATGTTTGTGTCAATGCTATTTGTGTTAAGCCATATGCTGTCTTTAAGACTTTTGAAATGTGATAAAATAGTAACAGAATGACCTGTGAACAAGTTAGACAACGAAGTAAAATCACAGAAAAGTTGGTGCTTTTGTCCAGTCTGTCTACATCCGAACTGTTTTGTCCTTAGCTATAATAGAAGCACCAATATCACCTGCAATATTCAAAAAGTACAATTTATCTCAAGGTACATACAAATACATAGGCATGCAATCTCCAACAGGAAAAAGTTAAATCTTCAATTCAATGTTGTACAAGTTCTATAAACCTGATCTAATGCTAATACGACATAACGTCTATCAATCGTGTAAACTAACGCAATTGACAAAAATCCTGCAATCCGATCGGTTAACGTTCAAAGTCGCGTGACCATTACATCGCGCAGAACCCGTGGCAAATTAAGCAATATGGCCTGAAACTGTCAATAACGTGACGTCAGTTTGTTTTATTTCAATTATTTTGTCAGTAAAGCTGGTCAAAATATTAAAAAGTGTCAGAAACGGGTGAAACAATATCGAAATGTCGACCTTTGTAACAGTATATCAGTCATTAAACGGTGACAAAGCATTGTTTACTGCCCGACGCCGCTATGAACCACAAATTGCCACCATTAGGCGACTGATATATCGCAAATGTCAATATTACAACACAGTTAACTCGAATAAACCACACACAGCCCGGTGTCAACGGCCCTAAAGGCAAACCGAGACATACACGTTAATATGAAACTGAAGTGAACTGTTTTTATTTTTAGTAAAACACCACGTTATGTTGACAACGTGTTTGTTAAACTGGTTTCAATCTAGATAATCATTTTCATTAGAGCAAACCACTTGATGTATGTTTCCTCATTTACAAATGATACATTCTTACTGTTTTGTGAAACGACATAACAATAAAAATTACACAAGGCAAAAACAAAGCACCTGTTTAAACTTTTGTACTTTAATATATTAACCATGTGTACTGACTCATTACTCAAGATATTATTCACTGTTCAAAGCACTTTTTATCAACATAACATTTTTAAACGATCTATATGTGTTATTCTGTTTGTTCAAATTGTCTTCAGTTTTATTTATAACGTCCTAAGTGTATCAAATATTCTGCTACATCGAGTTCATTGTAGGCAGCGCTTGCACGTGGTAGCAGGTTTAATTGAGCCTGTATTAATTGCATTATATGTACGAAGGTTAACAGGGTATGCTTATTAAGACATATATTCGTATCACAGCATTTTAAATGTATACGTTTTCAAAACAGAAGTTATGCAAAAAAGAAAAGAACACTATAGTGATTAGGATATATGTATTTGTAACAATACTGATCTACATAGTTTCAGTTATGTTAACACTAACTTGAAGAGCTCTACACGCTTTAATGTTTTAGTCATGACATTTTTCACAAAAAACAAGCCATGAATTCAAGTGATACAAAGGAAAGAAAGCAAACCTACGAATCAAAATAAAAAGGAAATCTACGACTGGTAATAAATTCTGATTAAGGACAATATTATGATCTTGTCTTGTCTTGTCGTGCCCTAAATGGTTTATACTCTTGTTGCTCTAGCGTCTGCTAAGTCATTCAGAACCTTCTTTGTGGTTTTCTAGGCTATTGTGTTTTTGTATTTATATATATACGAGCATCTTAGAATAGTTCATGGCGGAGATTTCTATTTTACACTGTCCCGTTTTTTTGGGTTGACAGTAGGGTAAGTGTGAGGTTTGGTGCACCATACAAGCTGGTTTAAACTCCCAGCGACCTTTTTTGCCACTGAACGTTCCAAGGCGGTAGTCCTATTGTCAACGTTTTTGTGTTTGTGATGTTTTGTTTGGCCTTTCATTCATCTTTAAAGTTGTTCCTTGTGTCTGTGTGTGTTTGTGGTTGACTGTCGTCCTTGAATGCTGGTTTTACTGTTCGATTTTTATATCTATATTTATAGAAAATTTGAAATAAATAAGGTCAAAATAAAGATGTTTAATATTCTTTAAACATTCACTGTCATTTTATATTCTTCTGTACTGCTCTCCTGTACAGTGCATAACACACGAAAATCAATTATTATGTTATATTTTAGTGAAGAAATTCGTTTAATATTTCATACACAAAGGAAATAAAATCAATTTCAATAATCACATCACTAACTCGGTTTGTCAAATGCAGTATTCGGTTTAAACTGGAAAAAATAAGTAATATTGTAAAAATATTTTTTTAGAAACTGTTTTATAATAACGTTTAATTACTTCATGCAATTGAAACTTTCTCAAGAAGAGCACATATTTTATCAATTAAAAAGGCTCGTTTGAGTTTTGTTGCACACTACAACCAGTTGTAAATCAGCAGTGGCCTCTTGTTAACTTACCTTCCTAGAGCGGTCTCCCTGTTGTAACGTCTCAGTGGCCAAATGGTTAACGACGTTGCCTTGTAAACCTTCGCCTCTCACCACTGCTTGTTCGAATCCCACTGGAAGCTCGACTTGTAAGTGAGGAAATTAAAGCGTAATTAGGATAGGATTTTAATGAAATTACTTATAAACCATTGTTTGAGTTTTCTATTTAATTGCTGTTTGTTTTAATGCTATATTTCATTTCGTGTAAGTCTGATAGAAAGAGAACTAGGATGTCTAAACAAATAGTAACCCACATGAGTTGTTATAACGTTTTATCAACGTAAACGAGAGTTTTATTATTATACGCAGCCATATTTGTCCTCAATACGTGTAACATATAATTATATAAATCAAATTACATGCAAAAAATAAAACATGAAACGGTATAATGTGTATGTCCACAACATAACAAAACATACGTGTTAACTTTTAAAATTTAAACGTACATTTTACGAAATATCGATCTTCAAACTTGTATAACTCTGAATATTTGCACCAAGTGTGTAAAAATCTGATAAATACCAAACTTAAGTTCAATATTCGATATTAGTAGCTTTCACGTGGTAGTGCTTTCATTGATATAACACAATGTGCCACAGTTCGGAAAATATTGCCTTCAAAATTAACGAGCTTCAGCGTTACGTACATCAAGTCACATATAACATTTTCTTTCATACCAGGGTCATAACTAATGTATTTTTTAATATCCAATACTTGTTTAACACCATTAAAGCACATACTCCCCAAACTATCAGCTAGATAAAAATTCATTAAAGTAGAGACGTGTGTACATGTAAACGAAAATATTATATTCACACGCTACAACACACTTTAAAACTATATTAGCCCAAACTGTTTTAGTCTTATTCAATCATTTAGAACCATGAGCGAAACCTTTAGTCTGAACAACGTGTTATTGCTATTAGAAAATACAGTTAATTTGCAACGTTACCGCAACAGTGTGAGCAAGTACTGATTGAAAGGTCAGACTACGTCATAACCATACGATTGACATAAACTGATAGTTGAGAACCCTTGCGTTATACAGATGACATTATTATGGTTTGAAGTAGTTGTCGACACTGGTCAGTAGACTATGGTCAAGCTAAATAGAGAAATCACAGCATCCAAACATAATAGCAACGTAGGTCCGCACCACAAACAAACACAGAATAACCTAAATATGCAATGGAAAAGACAATACACAACATAAGGAGTGGTGAAGACAGGGTTACCGATTTGGAACGGTCAGTAGACAAAATGGTCTACTTAACCAGATTATTGTTACTGCTTACCGTTGTTTCTCATTAAGACCGTGCATCGTTGTCGCCGCTCCGTAGTTACTCGTGTTATAAGTAATAAGAACAAACACGGTCAGTGTACATGCAATGAAGGTATGGTTGAGTAAGTCGGAGCACTAACAGCTGGCTCCAAATGTTATCATTTGTATTTGTTATTATGAGTCGTACACCTTAAAATGTAACATCCGTTACTCTCGCCAACTATCCCAACTAACAAATTTGAAAGTGGATTAGAACATTAAATAGATAATTTGTATAAATCATATACTGCAGATACATATTATAAAATTTAGAATGGTTGGAATATCATAATAAACTTACAGGTAAACTGTCTTAGATTATGTTAAGACAATTGTGTCTTCAGAGATGTCGCCACAGTGAATGAAACATTCGTTACCATGACTTGGGAGTATCATAGTCTACATTCCATAGATTTAATGAGACATGTTCGTGAGGACCGATGTGCAATATTATCATTTAAACTTAAACTTATCTCAGCTGACTTTTTTTAATATATAGGCTAGTAGGATAAAAAAATGCAAAGGCATGATAAGGATGTAACATACGTGACCATCCCTTTTGCTAAGTTCCATGCTGCTTATTCAGAAAATAATGGTATATTTTGGTAAAACCAATGTACTATAGTGACGTGAAATACTTAACAGAAGTAATAGTCTTTAATATATGTTTATTAAACTACCATCTATTAATTCACATTCACAATATACAAACTAAGAAACCAGAGTAAAATTTCTAACTTTGAATAAGTCTTCTATCCTTTAATGTGCAAGACGTCTACTAGTTTAAACGGTGTGCGATTTAGTCAAAAGGAATTGCCAAATGAATGCAATTTCGCTTCTTTTATAGCCGAGATATATGCTTCATTCTGATAGCCACGTGTGCTCTTTAAACTGGACTCTGACCTGCGAATCCGGTTCAAGGTCGCCAAAACTGGCTTAAAAGTACAAATCTCAGCATTTTGGAGTAAACAAATTATTTGACTTACTTTCCACACTACTGGATACAGGGTACTTATATACTCCTCCCACTGTTCAGAAACAAGGTGACCACCTCATTTGTGGTTGCCGAGTGTTAACCCGGTCATCTCACTATTTCATCAAACATACCTCCCCTTAGGCTGTAATTTTTTTGTCATGCTGTTACTCAAGATATAATTAATTAGGTTGACCAAAACGATGCTTACACAACCATCCCATTGTTCGTCATAGTACAAGGCAACCCTATCACCCCACTATTCATTCTAATGCCTGAACTTTCATATAGTTTATTTCAAGTGCGTTTCATCCAGGTTAAGCTGTCGGAACTTTATTAGCTACCAATTATTTTGAATTGGAGTAACAAGGTTATTCTGAATTGGCATACATGTTCACACATGAACTTACATATATGTTGGTCACCTCGTTTGCATGAGTGTAAGATATTAACTGAATTAAAATATAACAGTTACATTACACCTGGTTTACTACCCTAATTATAGACATAATTAGCTGATCTGTTCTCTGTGTGAGTCTTAAAATAATTCATCAACAAAACTAAAATCTAAAATGTGACATACGTGATGTAACAAATGTTACGTTACACCGAATGCAATTACAATGGTTTATACATATACCAATAGTCTAATCAGGTGCATACTGAAAGACACTGTGAATGATTAAATTAAAAAATAGTTTAATTCAAGAAGATTAATAAATAGTAGTTCTACAGACTGAACTACATGTGTAATGAAGGTTTCGTGTATACTAAAAGTTCGACAAAATCATGATATTTATACATTTATTTCGAGACAAAAGGAACAAAAAGTGTCCATATAAGCATATCTGCAAACCAGTTTTCAAAGTAAGGTTGATCATATATATCATTCATATTCTCTTCTAAATGTTCATGAAATATTTATTTTCTGCTATTGTTTAATGTGTTCAAATAGTAATGTATGTTTATTAAAAGTAACGTATGTCTCAATTTTATGTTTATTAAAACATATGCCATCTGGATACACCCTAATAAATACTGATAAAGGTGATCCTTTGGGAGCGAAAACCACAAGTAAGATAATAAAGCAGCAGACTCGGTTTTATTGACTCTGTTCATGAGAAGTAATGATGGAAGCAACACCTCTCACGCCCCCTAGCACCGGCTTCCCCTAGCAACGGCTTAAGTGGTATTCTACTTCAAAGCCACCTATATTGGGCTCGTTGGACCCAAATGACCAGTAAAAATAACACTACTGATTCGTAGCACGATGTTTATTAGTTTGTATTTTATATAGTTTACAACAAAATCTTAGTGGTTATTTTGTTTGGTTCTCTGGATGTGGACTTTATAGTTAGAGAATTTCGTTTGATGGGATGTAGTTCTCATTACACTGTCTTGTCTATTTGGGCGCTGAAGACAGAATAGTAGCGAGGATTGTGTACGCATAAAATCGATTCAAGCCAACGTGTAAATCTTCTTGGCTATTGCATACTGACCCTTGCCGTTGAATTTGTTCTTTTTCATTGTATAATTAATTAAACATTGCCCATTGTTTGTAGTACATTGCGGATCTGCAATGCCAATCCGTCTGAACGCTGTGGTTTCTATAAGACCCTATATCTCATTTATGTTTATCTGTGTTCGTCCATTTTTTGTATTAACCAAATAGTTTGAAGTGGAAACAATGGTTTTGTACATTTATAATGTTTGTGTATTTGTTGTTTAATTTAATAACAGTTGATAAAAATTGATAAAAATAAACTACATAAACCTTAAACCACCAGCAAAAACTATATTGAACATATAAAATAAAAGGTATCTCCTAACTATGGTTACGCGCCTGGGATAGCTATTTTAAACTTGGCGGTAAAACAATCGCAATGTTTCGTAAATATAGATAACGCTAGAGTCGTTTGTAAATATCGCCGAGGTGATCACGTGTCACAGCTATTTGTACCAGTTGATACCTCTCTTGATTAATATGTGTGACTGTAAGCTATAATTATTAATAACTGCGCAGTAGTATATGACACTGTTAATAGTCCGTCTATATCTTAGAAATATTGCGAGATTTAAAACAGTCATTTTAATTTTATTTTATTAATCAAATGTACCCAAAGCCTGATGGACTCCCTTTAAATGCGCATTTAATTTTTTGAAAATATCAAAAGCTATTTGCTTCGTTTTATTGAGAAACAGTGTTGCATCGAAATTATGTTTTACGCAATCTCAATATTATCCTGTCCTCATTTCTAACAAGAAACTCCACCTCCAGAGTGCATCAACCTCCACTTTCATGGTTTCAAAATGTGCAAACAGAGTTCATGGACAGATTTCTTTACGGAGTAACTATAGTTCACGACGAACTGTTGAGAAGACAAGTGTGTCTAATTTAGTCTAAAAATCATTAACTTAGATTACACAGAATCCTTAAATTATTTTGGAAATCAAATCACCAAGAGAAACAATTTCCTAGGAAAGAATCACGAAATATAACTTCTGATATGTAAGCCGCTGTATGCAGTGGGGATTAAATGTATTTAATGAACGATTGTAATTACTATTTGCTTACAAATTAATTAAGACCTTTCCCTCTTATATATACGTATGTTACTAGACCGAAAGATTTGCACGGTTCATAAAATATAACAAAATTCCTTCTAAACGTACCCAAATTTAATATTTTCCATGGTACGTATCGAACCGTGAAATAATCGGTTGTATTGAAAACTGGGTGACAATGTTTAAGGCGATTGCTTTGGATTACGACAGCTAATGATGAATGTAAAAAATAAAAATGAAACCATTTGAAAAATATGATAATATAAATAACCGTGCACATCTTTTGGCCGTAAGTATATTTTATGAACCGTGCAAATATATTGGCCTTAATATAGATAGACTTGTTAAGATTTGTGTAACCTCCCCCAACCCGACCTAGTCCTATCTCGTATCCACACGTTTTGACCTTCAGAAATAATGTCCAGCCTAATATATGTGTCTAAATTGTTTAGGGTTTGTTGTGTTATTGTGTTTAGGGTTTGTTTATGTTATTGTGTTATTCAACGTTTATATCTAATTTTTTTTGATGTGTTGGAAGATGAGAGGCTCACCAAAAGCAGATTTGATCAAGTCAAATTCTAAAAATACTATATCTCAATAAGGGTATTGATTTCATTGACATGCCAAGTACATTCAGAAAGTCCTGTAATTAGTTATACGTATAAATAAATAAATTAGAAATATTATATTCAACTACAACAAAATAGTTTCTGAGCTTGATATAATAAATAACACTTCTAAGGAATATGAGTGTAATACATCAACATGTTGCTATACTCCGGGAGGTCATGTCATCACTAGCAATGTTAATATTGTAGATACGCGTATTCGGCATCTATTTTCTAAAGGTCCTAAGTATTTATTACATTTATGTTTTTATTTAAATGCATGTCATGCTCAGATCGCCCAATCCATTGAACATTTTAGTATAAAATGGTGTCGTAGCGAACATGCGGACCCAAACTCTCTTTCTTCATGGAAAAAATGGTTTTTTTTTAAATTATAGATATATGTACACGTATTGACTTTAATAATGCTAATGCCAGATTTATTTCCTCCGAGAATATTACAGTTCAATTTGCAGGGGTGATGTTGTTTCTACACATATCACTCGGTGCACTACTCTCAAGGCTAGGTAGAGGAAAAGCAAAATAAACTGCCTACTATGTACTGGATTCCTGAATTACATAAAATCCGCAAAATTTCGAATTATAGTGCCTACACCACCACAAACTTCTTCAAAATCTTAACTATTTTCTCCCTAATGTATTACTAATGTTAAATATCACGTTAACCAATAGTGTGCTAAAACTTAAGAAAACTCTATGATTAATTTATTTTGGTATATTAAAGATTCGGGAGACGTTCTTGATAAAATATGCAATAAACGTCAAGTTTCATCTATAAGTACTTATGCCTTCTCTACACTATATACCACCTTACCACATCACCTTATCAAAGACAGGATTATTGCACTTATTCAACAATCTACATGTTTGGCCAGTAATAATATTAAAGCGTTTTTTGCTAACGACAGTTTCCTATTAGATATTTCTTCAGGTATGGAACTTCTGTATATAGACAAATTGTTGGTATCCTTATGGGTACGAACTGTGCACCTCTTGTCACAGATTTGTTCTTGTATTGCTATGAAAGAGATTTCAGGTTGAGACTTTCATCCTATACGCATGCATATGTAATTGAAGCCTTTAATGACACCTCTGGGTATTTGGATGTGATATTGAACATTGACAATACTTTCTTTTCTACTATGCTTAATAATATCTATCCTAAGGAACTTCAACTCAACAAAGCAACATTTCTAGATTTGCATCTCTCTATTGATAATGGCGAAATAATTAGTAAAATCTATGTCAAGAGCGATGATTGAAATTTTGATATTTTTAATTATCTCGATTTAGATGGGGATGTTCTCCAAACTACTTCTTATGGGGTCTTTGTTTCTCAACTTACTCGTTTCTCTAGAGATTATAGTCGTGTTGAGGCCTTTTATATTCATGATATGTGTTCAACTAAAAGCCAATCCATCAGGGCTAGCGTTACCATAAACCTTTTGAAAAATTGTATCTTCGTAACGCTGATCTACTTTTAGAATATCAAAGTAATTTAAGAACTCTTCTGTGACAAGGACAATCACAACCTGACTAATATGGTGATGTGATTTACAAACTTCGTAAAATCATCGGTCATATTCACGTTCATACAATCCTTATTAAACTTGTTAAAACGTTTATCAAAATAGGTTATAACCTTATCATTTTGAAACGTACATCATGTTTAATAGCTGACCCATTTACAGTTGACCCATTTACTGTTCACCACTATGACGTTAAACTAGATAGTGCGTTATGTGTAACACGACGTCAACGTCATTTTAATTGTTTTATATAATTTATCTCACTTTAGGGCATTCAATGCATAAATTATATTAATGTTATCTTCTTTTGAAATGGTAATACATTTTTTCCTGATTTCTGTCTTATAATAAAAAATGCATCGTCGGCAAGAATCACTGCTCTTTTTCTCGCAGTAAGTTTAAAGGTCAAGAGATGTTCTGTTCCATCTAAGTAAAGGCCTTCTATGACGGTAGCGCCGATCGTAAATTAATCGTCCCAGTCGTCCTTCTCGTCACTGTCAGTTAATACATGGGTTGCTTTGTTTACCAGAAATCATATATAAATGTATAGATATTGATTACGCAATGTAAAAATACTGATGTAATTTACTTCATTTAGTCTCGGGAGAAAAAAGTAATGCACACTATTTCTCTCTCTCTCTCTCTCTCTCTCTCTCTCTCTCTCTCTCTCTCTCTCTCTCTCTCTCTCTCTCTCTCTCACTCCCTGTCTATCTCTCAGTCTCTCTGTCTGCCCTTCCGTCCGACCGTCCGCTAACCAATCCGTCCGCCCGTATGTCCGAGCTAACTAGCCCCTCACCGCTATAGGTTCGATCCCTCAGGGGCCTAGGAATCTTTATGCGAGGAAGCTATCCAGCTGGCTTGCGGAACGTCGGTGGTTCTACCCAGGTGCCCGCCCGTGCACGAAAATTGCCCGGAGGGGCTCCTGGGGTCTTCCTCCACCAGTGGAAGCTGGAAAGTCGCCATATGACCTTAGCTGTTGGTGCGACTATAAAATCCAATTCAATTCAATTCAATGTCCGAGCTATTATTAACAGACCATTAACGTCAAAGTAACGTTTAAATGCGATATAAACGTGGTTGGACGTTTCTATATATAATTTTAATTATAAAAATAACATTTCTTGATAGGGCAGATAGATTTTTCATGAATTGAACGTAGAGAAAAAAACGCATTTGCAATAATTATTTAAAATATGGCTGTGTATATTAGACGATATGCATGTAAATCAAAATTGATTTCCGCGACTTAAGGTGTTATTCACATTTTTGGCGGACGTAGAACATCCCAATTAGACAAAAGGAAAAGCATATTTTAAATACATTGTCCTTGGAAATTGATCAAATGTATTGTATAGTTACATTCTTTATATAATACGCATACGAAATCAATATTAATTCACTTACCCTTCATGACGATTTGGATAGGCTTTTTCCAAAAGGAGCGCGACACATTTTCTTAACGCTGCATTTTTCTCCATTGCGTTCCCGGAAGTCAATGAAAACATTTGAATATTGAACAACGTCTTCCGGTGACGTCAGAATTGCGTCGAATACGATTTCATTACGTTTGCCGTTGAGTTTGCTAGATGTTCTTCCGTTTAGACCAACGTTAATTGATCATTTTATGACGTGTGACAGACCAACAATGACACCTTTGGGCAAATTTAGACCATTGTAATTGTGACACACCTTAATCAAAAAAGAATAAAGACACATTTTGCAACGAGACAAACATTTCTTCTTTCTGAAATTATTTGACTAAAACTGCGATTAAACCGGTCATGTGAAAACGTAACAATACAATAAACATATAATGACACGTATATGCCTTCCTTTGATTGTGCGATGACCGGACAGATTGTAGATACTACGATGTCCTCTACCTGAATCCTTATCGGTTTGATGTTTGTCTTTAATCTTGTCATGTCGAACCCTTAACGGTTGGTTTTATTTTTGCTCCGACTTTTGCCAAGTCGTTGAGTACTTACGTTGTGGATTTCCAGACTTTTTTTTAATAATACTGCCTTGTTTGTTAGAGAGTATTATCTTGCGGGGATATCTGAATTGACACAGTTACGTTAACTGGGATGATAATGGGGTAAGAATCTGGTTTAAACCCCAAACGGCTTTTTTGCCACTTGCCTTTTATTAATCTTTAAAGCTGTGTTTTGTTTCTGTGAGTGTTTATGGTTAACTGTCGTCCATGAATTGTACTTCTCCCGTTCAATTTTTATATCTACGTATAGATACCATTGTGTATAAGTTTTGTTTTTGTAACGTTATGACGTCAATAAAGTGTGTCGACGTCATCCTTCGAAAAGGTTCAATAAAGCGAATAGTTGAGGTTAATATTATACATAAACTGATTTAAAAATGTAACAAATATATTATGTAACTGCTGGTTTTGTTTAAAGGAAAATCCGTAGTCGTGTTTTGTTTGTTCACGCACTCGTATACGGTCGTACGTGAAAACAACGTCTACCATCCCGCACAGGATTCCCATATAATCGATCCCAGCTGTTAAATAATCTCTCAGACTGTATATTTTCACTCAAGCTTCGCATTCATGAACGTATATAGTTGTCTCATTGTATTGTTTTTCATTCTAAAACAACACGTATCCTCATTACAATCTTGATAAATAAATATACTTAGTGGCTTATTTCTTAACCCTGACGTAAACATTCTGCGATTTATGTCTAATCATATTATTTCGATGATACATTTTGCATGTTGATAGATTAACATGCCAATAAACGATTACAATCTTAAGTAGTTTACTGAAGTGTTGATTTCATGTTTTATGTAATTAGTGTGATGTAAACAGTGTCACATTAAGAGATAAAATGAATGAAATCATTGCATTTGTGCGTCATTAAGCAAATATTAAACAACACTAAATACATCAATCATGCATTTTATTCCTAATATTCAAACAACTTAAATACAGTTTCATTTAAACGCGTATTCTCTTTCAAAACCATTAGATTAGAGTGTGTGTGTGCGTGGGTGTGTGTGTGTGTAGATTAACCTCATGATCATTACGTCGTCCCGCCTTAATTCCATTAAGCGATGGGAAAGTTGATATTAGGAGGAATTTATAACGGATATTTTGACAATAAAATACGTTTCAGGTTGTTTTTTTACTGAAGAAATGAGACAACCTGTTTAAAATTTTCTATTGAATGTTTTAAGATTACAATATGCAAACTTTTTAAGCCGAAATTAAGGTTTTATTTCATACCCCATACAAATCGGTTTTCGTTTCTTGGAGAAGGGTTGGATGGGGTATGAAAGTTAATACTCGGACCGCGTAATGTTTTTCTTATTTCTATGTTCCAGCATATAAAGAAAAGGTTATAAGTCCGTCAGGAAGAGTAGCATTCGCAGAATACAGTCACTCCAGCAACTGTTATATTGAAAAGGTCATTCAAAAAGTACACCTCAAACATATGCGGTAACAAAACACATCACAAACATACAATGTATAACGGATGACAACAGTGGTACCGCCTTGGAACGGTCAATGGCAAGAGAGACCACCGGGGAGTTTAAACTGGTTCAGTGGGTGCACCAAACCTCACTTTTACCCTGTCATCATCCCTAAACAACAGAACAGGGTAAATAAAAATAATCCCAGCCGTGTAAACCCTTTACATTTGCGTAGATAGGTGCAATAAGAAAAAAACACTAACAGGATATACTCAGTGACTTGGCAGAAACCGAAAGCATATAGAGAAAAAATGTTTAGGATGCGGCAAGACAAGTTTTAAGACAAACATCAAACGCTATCGTCCTTTGAGGATTTAGGTAAACGTCATCAGAGGCTCCATAATATGTACGGTTATCGCACAATCAAACAAAAAAGCTTTGTAGCGAACTGTAAATGGATCAACCACCAAACATGTAGCGCGTTGCAACACTCTCTTGTAATAATCATACGAAATTGACAAAAAACAACAAGAATATCGAGAAGTTTTATCAAATCTCGAAATGAATTTCTGACATAATGTGTTCGTACGGTTTATTTCTGTATCGTTTAATTTACTTGAACGTTTGTTTCAATTTTAGAACCGATAAAACATTATTTATTGATGTTTTAAAACAGGGATAACGCCTCTGGTAAATAGGTTCGGCTGTCGGTGCTGCGTTGGCGTCGAACTTAATAATAACCATAATGTGATCATGATTGCTTCGATCCCTCAGGGGCCTAGGAATGTTTATGTGAGGAAGCTATCCAGCTGGCTTGCGGAACGTCGGTGGTTCTACCCAGAAGCCCACCCGAGCACGAAAATTGCCCGGAGGGGCACCTGGGGTTTTCCTCCACCAATGAAAGCTGGAAAGTCGCCATATGACCTTAGCTGTGGGTGCGACTATAAAATCCAATTCAATTCAATTCATGATTGCTTCACTAATGACAGTACGGGTCCCATGCATGCAGTCTATTTCGGAAATCATACATACAGCATGATATTAGAGACGAGTAAATAGTATCTGTTACAGATCTAGACAATCTGATGAACATAATATCTGTCAATAATTCGGAGCCATTTCTAAACCTATCTCCGCTTTACTCAGAGCCATCACTTTTATTCATATATGTGCTATCCTTCCCATGGGGACTGATCATTGTCATTTGAAAGACTTTTTAAAAGCGTGTATACTTACAATATTTCGCTTAGTGAAAGAAACGACGGTTACCATTGTTATACATACGTTAGGTAGATGGTTATACTGTTATGCTTATACAACCCGAATTTATCTTCTCCTTATAATGGGATCACCATGTATACTGTCCGCAGAATTTATTTCAGGAAACAACTATTACAACGAAAAATAAAAGTTAAATATGCCACATCACAAACATATAGGCGTTGATAACACGTGTAACACATTAGTACCAGCAATGTCAAAACTGCCGTTGGAGGTTTAATCCAGGTTTTAGGGTTTTCTAAACCTCACTCTTACCGTATTGTCATCAAAATAAAACGGGACAGTGTAAACAAAACAAATCCCCGCCAGCCTTTATACACTAACTATAACAAACTAGGCCAGCATAACACAAAGATGATCCTGTATATATGTATATGCATTATCCTAGAAAGCCATGAAGCCAGTACTCAATGAATTTGAAAGAAGCCAGATTATCAATATAGTTAGGGTAACATAAACATAATAATATGTTTAATTCAAATAAAAATGCCGGTGTAAGGCAAAAACTTGGCCCCCATAAAATAATGACCCCACGGTCATTTTGCTACGTATTAAAATGACAACCTTCTGTAAAATGTTGACTCCACCCGTAGAATTTTGACGCCTAAAAGGGGTCAATCTATTACAATAAAATTGTTGCAAAATGGCCTGTAGGGTGGGGTCAATCTATTACAGTAGAATTGTAGTAGAAGTACCTCTTGTTTTCTGTTTGGTATGTGTCTTATTCACGAGTTTGAGATTGATACGATCAATTGTATGGGTGCCGTTGTTGCCGAACGGAGAATGTATGCCGTGGGGAAGGGGTCACCAGCACCCAAACTAAGCTGTTGGGGGAGCTCCTTCGGGATTGAATATATATTTTTAAATTGTCCATTCTGATGATTTTCTTTGCACTCGTGTTGACCAAAATTACAAAATGTATTATAAAGATTTTTGTACATGTAAAGATACTTTAGGTTAGCGCTGGCAGAAAATTCCTTTAAGTCTTTAATGGTTTAAGCTAACATGTAGGCTTTATTGCCTATTGACGCTGTTGTTTCTATGGGACCCTATATCTCTGTTTTGTCTGAAGTTACAAAAGAATACTTGTTGAAAAGTAGCAATCAGTTGTATTCAAAATGTGAATAGGAAAGTATTGAGTCAAAATACAAAACCTCATTAAAACCAGACCCTTTATCAAGCTACGATACTCTACACTAAAAGTATCTGACAACGCTCCATTGGAGGTCACGTCAGATTGACCTTACGTTTAGCCAATCGGATTTCAGCCTACACAATTGGTAGATATGGATTGCTTCACTGCGCATGTAGCTTTTTAGTAAAACGCTGTGCAGCAGTTTTACGGTCGGTATTGGAAAGAAATAATGTCCGTAATTTTAGCTTCTAAAACACAAAATAATTGCGTTGACAAACATAATAAACCAAAAAAAATGTAAAGATTGTTTGACGGAATTTAATAGCTGTACAAAATTTCTAAACAATTTCTGGGATTGAACCCACACTAAAATGACACTCGCGGGTCATTAGTCGAGTTCGCTATCAACAGATGCACTAAGTCTTACTAATGTCGTAATCATTTCGGTGGATTTTATATTATTAAAACACATATGGCAGCGCCAAATATTTTCTTTGTATCTTGATATAAAACATGCCATTTAGTGCATTTTTTTGAATTTATCGTGCAATCCACAGGAATAACACACGAAGATTTTATCTTTATTCGGATATAAATCTTTGTGTTTGATGTGGATTTTCGTTTGTTCAGTTCACTCGAACGTCATCTGAAGTGCATATGAAACTCCCGATTTCATTGGTTGAATTTAGTTGATCTTTTCATGAATATTAATTAGATGAAAGGTCGATCTGACGTGACCTACAAGGGAATGTTGTCATTTCCTATATAGAAGGGTATCAAAGCGTCATTCGGATATGATTTTATTGAGATTGAAATACCCGCCCGGGACCTGATTTGATCCACCATAATATTGGTCTTATTGTCATTAAAGAACGAGACACTTTTAAAAATATTATACATTTTACATGTACAATTATTTCAAGTTTCTACCTCTTGTTATTTTTGCGTCTAGAACTAAACTGAATATAGCTGCTAGGCAGACAGTCTTTCTGCTTTATTATGTTAACTTCATGACCCGCAATAGACATTAGAGTTATGCATAAACCTGTATCACGGTGGCCTTGCATGCTGTATATATCCATACTGTTACACCACGATCGGGGCACAACCTCAGTGGTGATATAATTTGAAAATGTGGATAATATAACAATACTGGTAACAGAAGGCAGGATCACGGTTAGGATAAATTACCGCCATATACAACTGAACAATTGTTGAAAATGGTGTTAAACCAAATTAAAATAATAACTTTGACGCACCATGAAGTTCGATCAAAACGACCGTCATTTATTCAACATGGAAATTAAACGAACATGTTTTCCCTCTTTAGAGGACAGTCTGTAATTGCTACGCAAAACAGTCTTAGGTTCTTGTTGCATAGATGAATAAAAAATACCTCGGAAGCTATTTCGACGGGGAGCATGCCCCGACTCTCCTAGAAACATATTTGCCTCATCATGTCAAGTGTATTCGCAAGGAAGTTCATGACAATTGATAAACAGATGGGAGATTCGCTTGCAGTAGTCATAGACATATTTGAAATGAACGTTGTTGATACAAAGTATCGCAACAGAAAAAAACACTTAAAAATAATTATATTCAAAATACATGTTGAGAGGACGAACTGAGCAAAAAAACACTTGTGAAACATATAGAAACAATTACATAAAACACCTCTAAAATGCACATCAGAGCACACACAAATAGAAAGTTTTCCAGCGGGAGGCACGCCGCCCCCAACCCCTATAGTTTACTAGCACATAGTTCTCGCGGCACCGATCTCAGAACTTTAGCTACGCCCCGCTACATTCCAAAAATAAACGAGACACACAATGAATCTAAAAATAGTTCCACGTAAAAAACACACACACACGTAGGCAAATATTGTATAGAGGGTTTCGGGATCATGCTACTCTCGGAAATTTTCCTGTGACGCGATATTGTGAAATTTTACGTATATATAAGGGACTTTTTGGAGAAAAAAAACGTTATGTATGGCTCATACAATAATTTAACAAAATAGCTCAAATCTCCTCCGCCCTTCAAATTATTCCATTTTTCGACGTTAAGTTTTCGGTTTTTCAAAGCGACACGTGTGCTGTCGCCTATGTATGCTCCTTGCGGCATTATCAAACACACTTCAAACAACTAGCTGGATAAGTTACGTTTAAAAGTTAAAAATATGCCTGTATGTGTACATGTAGTGCCTGTATGTGTACATATAATGCCTGTATGTGTACATGTAGTGCCTGTATGTGTACATGTAGTGCCTGTATGTGTACATGTAGTGCCTATATGTGTACATGTAGTGCCTGTATGTGTACATGTACACATAAGGTTATCTACGGAAGCACGGACAAGAAAGTGTGTACAAATAGTTCATGCACTCGAGCTAATATTAGTTACCACCTGTGGGAAGTGATAGCGCTGCTCATTGAGTATCGATACGCCCTCCACCTCTTGAAGCTATAAACCCTCCCAACTGATTATTGAAACACCTCCCCATTTAGTATTGATACCCACTTCCACATTGAGTCTCTATAATACCTCCCACTGAGCATTGCTACAAGTATCCTCCACATTGAGTATCGAAGGGGTACCAATGCTCGATTGAGATATTTTATAGGTACTCACTGTGGACTGTGTGGAGGGATTATCAATACTTATTATTACCTGATCTCCTATATAAATGCTATATCGTCATTTCTTGCTAATTCACTATGGAAAAGACTGTTCCCGGTGAAAACGAACTGTTACCGGGCTTTAGTTTCGACTGTTTCCCTCACGTGCTGGAATTTCGTTTGCGTGACGTCATGTTGCTTTTTTCACCATAGGTTCCCATTATAAAACAAATTTTCATTTTCACTGTTTCGTGCAGTAACATTAATCAGGTAATAAAACAGTTATCACATGTGTGTTTGGGGAACAGTCAAAACTTTTTTTCCCCTTGGTGTCGGGGGATGTCAGTGTGAACTGTTTCCCTCGGCCTATCGGCCTCGGGAAACAGTTCACACTGCCATCCCCTCCACCTCGGGAAAACAGTTTTGACTGTTCCCCAAACACACATGTGATAACTGTATAATGAGCAGGGCTTGAATACTCAATATGGTGGAGATATCAATGCTAAATGGGAAGGATTATCAGGCTCAATAGCGTGGGTAAAATGAATAGCATTATTTGCCATACATTTATAAGGTTCCAACTGATCCTCAATGGCACAATTACGCCACATATTAATAAACTATCAATTGAAAATATGTCCAGTTACTTGCAGAATGTTGGTTAGTACTGGTAACATGTATAAGGTTCCAACAGATCCTCAATGGCACAATTGCGCCACATATTAATAAAACATCAATTTAAAATATGTCCAGTTACTTGCAGAATGTTGGTTAGTACTGGTAACAGAAGCCACGGTTAAGATAACTGACCGCAAATGACTGAAAAAATGTTGATAAACACAACAAACACAACAATAAATTTGGTGAATCGAAATTCCCCGACAAAGTGTTAATGGTCTTCTGGGTAGAAGCATGGACGGAAATTAATACAGAAATACAGACGAACAAATAAAGAAGCTCAACTGCACGGTTCTGCAAGTCGTCTTGATGAGCTGAGTATATGTGCCTGTGAGAGTTATGCAGCGGACACGGACTTTTAACGGACGGACGAATGCCCCAAACGGACGGACAACGCCAAAGTTGTATCCCTATTCGTTGGGGATAATAGAAGTCAATACATATATTTTTTAGGAGGGCGTGGCATGATGGGTCGAGTATTTGTGTATTTGTGTCAATTCCTTATAAAATCACTGCAAACATGAGCGTTATGGAGAGAAAACACAAAATACCTTATTAAAATCACATATAAAAATTATATGACCGTATGACGTTGACCTTGAAGATAGAGACCCGGGTTTGGGTTCTGCACGTCGTCGCGATGAGATGGGTATTTGTGCAAATTTATTTCAAAATCCCTCCATGCATCTAAGAAGTATATGGCCATTATGATGACCTCAGTGATCTTGATGATACATATTTGGATGTTGGGTACTGCATCTGGGTGAGATGAGTATATGTGCCAATTTATTTTAAAATCCGTCCATGTTTATGAGAGTTATAGCGTTCACAAAATTGTAAGGGACGAATGGACGGATGGAGAAGAACGTACGGAAATCGCCAAATCTTTATCCCTCCAACTTTGTCGGGGGATAAAAAGCAAAAGAAAACTTGTCTATAACTAATTGGGATGTAACGAAACCTCAAGGATAGAAATCTAGGCATAGGAGTCATTCATTGTTTCCTATGTTCAATACGAATTCTCGGTTTAGCGTGAATGGTCAAGATAATGCAAAACGAATGACTTCTGTATCGACATGTCTAACCCTGGGATATAGCAAACCCTAAAAAGGTCCTTCCTTGAACCATTCATAAATATAATATATATACTGTATAATACCTATCGGTTGTTGTTTTTTAGCATTACGTGGACACGGCTTATTTCGTGTAAGCAAATACGATCTATTTACAATCAAGTCTACTAAAATATCGATAATTGTCTCGGTATTTATATTACAAACTGAATTAAAACATGATATACATGTAGTGAAAAAGAATGAAGCCTCAATTATTTTGTTAGCGGCGTTTAATAATTATAAACTATCATCGGCGTTCACGGATTATACTAAACTGTTTAAAATTAAATGCGAACCGCAAACTGTTTCACAGTACTGAGTGGTAATGGTTTATAATTAATCAATAAACACGGACCTAATAACTATTAATATGTCTGTAATATAAAGCTAGAACCATTAAACAAAATCGGTAAACGTGTCCATTTTTAAAATTATAGCCAGTATATATTACAACTGTATCTTTTCAAGTTTTTTAACAAACTGGGTCCCCCTAGTCGTCGAAAGCGCGTGCATCGCTGTTATATAAAAGACACCAGTGTAGACCAATGATTTATGTTTATATTACTGTTTAATCGTGTACATAGTCTATGTCCAATTTGTAGACACACATACAGGGTCTACTCAAGCCACGCGATCTACCGATCAGTGACACTTATCGCGATCTTTGAAGATGCCGCCTGTCACGTAGATACGTGTCTCAATTTCACATCTGTGCAAAGCATTGACATTAATGTCTCAATTTATTTATCCAGTATCATTTTAACCCTGCTTGCATATACATGCAATTAAATAATAAATAATATAGTTTTGAGTTTTCATTTGTTTTTATCTTATCCTACCATAAGTTAACATAATTATATTATCATGATTATTGGTGCAATATTATCAACAGTTACTAATATGCATAAACAATTTTCTTTATACTATTCGTATAATTAATATTAATGATTGAAAAAATGGAAATTATGTAGAAAAAATAACGTAACGCCGTGAGTTTTTTTATAAAGCAAGATAGCCGAAATGGGATGACTCATCAAAATAATCACGCCGGTTTGATTAACCCAATATCATTTTGACTTAAAATCTGTTTGCTTCTACATCATCACATGTAAATACGCATTTTGCAGATACGTTGATCATAAGTTTTTATCAATTTGACAAATTAAACCAAATGTAATGATGTGTTATTTAAGGATTATAGGACCTCCACCACCTTACCAATTTAGAATGCGCACAAAATGTAAGTATTTTTTTTTAGCATCCAAGGTCTACCCTACGCGGTTAATTTGGTACCAGAGACATTAAATTCCAAAAAAGATTTGAATTTAAAAAAATATCGTGAACACACAAAGGGTCTGTAAAAAATGTTGCAAAGTCCATACAAAGTAACAGTTACGGACACATTCGAGTAACCAATAAAACGATTATTATTTTTTCGCAAACTTTCTTTGTAAACGACAATTATTGTTGATTGTTGATCTATTGTGAATTACCAACTGAGATAATAAGGGCTATGGTCGAATATGGTTCAGCGATCATTGTTCGGGTTCGAACACGGCCATGGTCCAAAACTTCTTTTACAGAGTATATATAAAGAGAGATAAGTGTTATATATATGTACATGCGTGTGCTCTAACACTATCTCGTCTTGTCTCTTTCTGTTTTCTTATCCTTGTTATTGTATTGAAAGCGATCTTAGAATTCGATGACACGGGCCCTATTCCAACAACCCGCTCCATCATAAGCATGAACAATTTAAGATAATGCAATTATTCCGGCTAATAATCTATTCTAATTTTGCACGCTAAACAGTGAACGTATAACTGAACAATGGCATGGGTTTTGGGATGAACAAATTATGACGTCAAAAAAAAGGCGGGTCTTATGTTTTCGGTCAAGAGCTGCGTTCGTACTAATGGATATTTTTACGTCTTAAACACATATATAAACCTTTCAAAAATATATACAAACGATATATTATGCATTTCAAATCAAATATATTTCGATAAAACCAAAGGTTTGGGCCACTGAAGGCAAATTAAGAAGATTAAAATAAAGACACCATGGTACCCCGTTTCGCCATATAAGCCAAGATGCGACCTTGGGGTCCTAAAGATAAAGCGGCGTCCACGTAATGGTAAAGCAGATACAATTTGCTAATATTTTACAGGGGTCATATTTGTGAGGAATTTGTAATATTACTATTGCTTTTTCGAAAGATTCATTCCTCGACAGAACAAATTATGACCGGGGTGTCTTACTACAAATCAAAATGACCATTATATATGGGGATCGAATGTTTTCCGTACACCGCCAGAGTCACGGCTTTGAAACGTGTTATTAAGACATTTGAGATCCATATTAACTTAATTATTGGTTAGCATTCAATCAGATGTTATCTCTTAATCGAGTTCTACAATGTCCCTGATAGTAGTTTCAATCTTTTACCGCATATACGGTACTATACTGGTTTCCCAAATTACGCAAACAACCATATAAAGCCGGTTTTATTTCCAATTCTAGGTCTTGAACCACTACAAATATCTCCAAACGTTTAACATATTGTCTTACAGCCGTTAAAGATCAAGTTAAGCAATATTGTAAAGGTTATGAAAACTATGGTATTAATTTATTTTGGCCTATTAAAATTTCAGGCGACGTTCTTGATAAAATGTGCAATAAACGTCAAGCTTCATCTATAAGTACTTATGATTTTTCTACATTATATACAACTTTACCACACAACCTTATCAAAGACAAGCTTATTGCTCTCATTCAAACAAATGTTGCTAGGGAAAATACTACATGTTTGGCCTGTAACAATATTAAAGCGTTTTGTTTTTAATAACGGCAGATTGGATAATTACACTCTGTGGATTTGCCATAAAGTTTGTGAATCACTTATTTTTCTATTAGATAATATTTTCTTCAGGTATGGAACTACCGTTTGGTATCCCTATGGGTACGAACTGTGCACCCCTTGTTATATTGCTATGAAAGAGATTTCATGTTGAGTCTTTCACCAGATACTCTAGCAAATGTTATTGAATATATAAAAATAGAACAAGAAAAGCAGAATTCAAGAACGACAGTCAACCACAAACAAATTTAAAGATGAATAAAAGGCGAAATAATACATCACAAACACAAAAGGGTTGACAATAGGTCTACCGCCTTGGAACGGTCAGTGGCAAAAAAGGCCGCTGGATGTTTAAACCAGGTTCTAGGGTGCATTAAACCTCTCATTACTGTCAAGACAATAAAACGGGACAGTGTAAAAATAAAGAAATCCCCGCCATGAACTAACCAACACGGCAGCATTAATAGGCAATATATGTAATACACAAAGATGCTCGTGTATATATAAATACAAAAACAACAATAGCCTAGAAAGTCACAAAGAAAGTACTCAATGACTTGGCAAAGGTCAGAGCAACCAGAGAATAACCATTGTTTTGCACAAGACTGTAGACAAACATCAAACGTCACCGTCCTTTTGGGCTTTAGGTAGACGTTTTCATAGGGTACACAGCCTATCTGGTCATGGCACAATTAAAGAGGAAGGCATAGTGGCGAACTGTAAATGGGTCCAACACCCAGCATGCAATGAGTTGCAAAATGATAGGGTCAAATACCTCTTTTGATAAACCTTTTAACAAGTTTAACAAAGATGGTATGAAAGTGATCATGACCAAGGATCTTACGAAGTTTGTAAATCACGTCACCATAGAAGTCAAGTTGCGATAGTCCTTGTCGCAGAAGAGTTCTTAAGTTACTGGTATATTTGGAAAGAAGATCCGGGTTACTGAAGCCTTTAATGACACATCTCGGTATCTGGATGTCATATTGATCATTGACAGCCGTTTCTTTTCTACTATGGTTAATAATATATATCCTAAAGAACTTCAATTTAACAAAGCTATTATTTCTGGTAATAAGTCTTCTTTTCTCGATTTACATCTCCCTAAATGGTGAAATAATTAGCAAAGTCTATGACAAGAGAGATGGTTTTAATTTTAATATTGTTAATTATCCCCATGTTCCCCGATCAACTTCGTATGGGTTCTATGTGTCTCAACTTATTCGTTTTTCTAGAGTTTGTACTCATAATAAGGACTTTAATATTCCTAATTACCTCTCATAAACACACTCAATCAAACTTAGTCTACTATTTTTCTTTCCTGTTTGTGTTTGTTTGTTCCAAGGGATTACCTTTTCAGTATTTATAGGTATAACTAAAAGGCCATTCCATCAGGACTACCGTTACCGAAAACTTCGTAACACCTTTGCAAAATGTTATTATCGTAACCCTGGTCTTCTTTACAAATATAATAGTAATTTAAGAACTATTCTGCGACAAGGACTATCACAACCTGACTTCTATGGTGATGTGATTTACAAACTTCTTAAAATCCTTGCGTCCGTCCGGATTCTGTCCATCATTCCGAAGTACGTGTCCGGATCGTAACGTCACAACCCCTGCAGGGATTTTTAAATAACGTTGCACACGTAATTACCATAACAAGACGATGTGTCCCCAGTAAAAACCAGGTCCGTACCTCAAAGGTCAAGGTCACACTTGAAGTTCATAGGTCAAAAACAGGTACGCAATTTCGTGTCCGGACCGTAACGTCACAACCCCTGCAGGGATTTTTAAATAACTTTGCACAAGTGATCACCATGACAGGACAATGTGTTCTCCACAAAACACAGATCCGTACCTCAAAGGTCAAGGTTACACTTTAAGTTTATAGGTCAAAAACAAGTACGTAATTTCGTGTCCGGATCGTAACGTCACAACCCCTGCAGGGATTTTAAAATTACTTGGCACAAGTAATCACCATAACAAGACGATGTGTCCCCTACACAATCCAGATCCGTACCTCAAAGGTCAAGGTCACACTTGAAGTTCATAGGTCAACAACAGGTACCTGCAGGGATTTTTAAATTACTTTGCACAAGTGATCACCATAACAAGACGATGTGTCGCGCGCAAAACCCGATCTGTACCTCAAGGGTTAAGGTCACACTTGCAATTCATATGTGAAAAACAGGTATGCAATTTCGTGTCCGGACCGGAACGTCACAACCCCTGCAGGGCTTTTTAAATAACTTGGCCGAAGTGATCACCATAACAAGACGATGCGTCGCGTGCAAAACCCAGGTCTTCAAGGTCAAGGTCACACTTGGAGGTCAAAAGTCATATTGTGTCCGGTCAATAACTCTGGCATTCATGGACGGATCTTCAAATAACTTGGCACAACTACTCACCACAACAAGACGATGTGTCGCGCACAAAATCCAGGTCTTTGGCCCCAAGGTCAAGGTCACATTTAGAGGTCAAATGTCAAATTTTGTCCGGTCAATAACTTTTGCATGCCTTGACGGATTTTCAAATGACTTCGCACAAGTGCTCACCACAACCAAATGAGGTGTGAGGTGTCGTGCACAAATCCAGATCCATGGCTCCTAAGTCAGGGTCATACTTAGAGGTCAAAGGACACTTCGGGCGCATTTATCACTTACAGTGATATTTCTTCTTGTTAAATCTATGTTTTATTATGTTTTTAAGCTCCCGCCGCTCTTTTTGAACTAAGCATCTGCCCGATAGTTTATTATCAATATCATTTCTAAGTCAACAGTAAATCCCCACCTACATCTTCGTATCTGTATAATTGGCACATACTTGCCACAGTAAGCCCCGGGATACCATCGTTAAAGTTTGATAATGTCAACTCATACATATTTTAATAATTGATTAGCACGTACAATTTATCCATCGTAAATAATACTGAAAGCAACGGATTTATACAGTACGCATTTGCCAGTAGCAGACAAACAGAACCTAGAGACAAGTTATATGAGCAAATACTGATATTAGTAACACATACAATTATAAGAAAAATGGTCTTACATATAGCCGAATATTCAACAAACAAAGCTCTTCTTCGGTAGTAAAGTGCTCACATATTTCTACTGGATCTATGTAGTTTTCTCCAAGAAATATAAATAAGACGATGAACCATGAACTTCATTTCACTTTATATGTCAGGTTCTATATTCACAGTCGTGTGTATATCATCTTCTGGATGTCTCTAATGTTCGTATTATTGACATTTTTAATATTGTGTTCGGCTCAACCCGTGACTAGAGGACGTGAATGGTAGAACGCGTAACTAACTACGGTTAATTAACGGTCTCATCCAAACCGAAACTGCAATGCCTTATTTATATTTATCGTGTTCGGCGGTTTCCAAATTTCTCCTTTCATGTTCTTTTGAATATGTTTCTGATGTCTATTGTTATCTTCTTAATGTTTTGTATGTTAGATGTCTTGAATATTATATGATTGTGTTGTTGTTGTTTTGTGTTGTTTGTTGTTGTTGCTTTTGTTGTTGTTATTGCTTGTGTCTTTTTTCTTTTAAATTTCATGAATTTTCTACACTGTTCTTAAATGTTCTTAAATGTTCTACACACTTAGTTTATTATCATAACCGAATGTAAAGAATAAGCTGCACCATGCTAACAAGCAAATACATTATGTATTTATGTCAACAATCTGCACATACACATTATCATAATAACTGATCATTCATACAAATGATACGAAATGGCCCTATAGAAACCTCAGCACCAAAAAGAATTTAATTATAAAAATACAGATAATGGTCCTAGAACCTTCGTACCTGCAGACATTTTCGTACCTGCATAAATGCAGAGTTGCTGCAAGTTCTATAGTAATACTGTTTAGCCACAAATGTCGGGCTTGGTGATCCCAAATGACCACATGTAATAACACTTAAATGTATCGTGTAAACATGCTGATATTCTCTTATTACCACAAACATGCAAGTTAAAACAAAAACCGTGTCCTACAACTGGTGCGTAAACAAGCTGACAATCCCTGAGTTTGACGTAATCAAGGACAAGGTCTCTGTAACGTACGTGTGGATTTTGCTCAGTATTCAGCTCATCCGAGATTTTATTGATGCATACCGTCACATAGTTGGTGACAGTCGTAAGCCGTGTATTAAGTACACGTAGATATAAAAGTCGAACAAGAAATGTAGCATTCAACGATCACAGCCATCTATAAACACGCATAGGAACAAACAACAACTGCAAAGGTGATTAAAATGCAAGATATGACATTTCAAACCTATTAAACATCAACCTATTAAGCACATGGTTAAATGAAAGGCTGAATGATATGTAGACATGATATATGATGCATGGCTCTTGAAAATGAGTAGGGGCGGATTCAGGCGGGGGCGAACCGCCTTCCAAGCCCTTAACATCTGAAAAGATATTTAAATACATATGTAAATACAATTGTATTTGATTTGTTTGTTTTCTTGTTGTCAACGGTGTTTTTTCTTCTTTTTCTTGTTTGTTTAATTGCACTCCATAAATACACAGCTTCAATACCGCCATATTGTTAGTGTCGGAGTATATTGAGTGTAGGTTATATTTTAATACTGTTGCACGTTTTTTATAATAACACAGTTGCACGTGCTGTATGTTTGTTTGTCGGAGGTATTATATTGGTTTGATTGGCTGAAATGAATACATGATTGACAACTGACATCATGTTAATACTTGTTTAAAACCATTAATGTACACAATCCTAACAGTCAAAAAGATACAGTTTGATACATTTCAGTTATAGAAAAAGCGCGTGTGGATATAAGCTACATGTATTTTTTTTTTTTTGAACTTTTGTGAACATGTGACAAACTCCACACGATATCACCGTTAGCCACATGAAAACTATATGTGGCCACAGTGATTGAGTTTTATTCAATCAAACGGAACATGCGGCGAAATGTTTAGTCCGACGAACGCGATATTCTCATTAGAAAATACAATTATTAACATGAAAAACAATCCTTATAATTACAAACTTATATCAATGATAATCATTTCTGACCGTCCATTTTATTTCACATGCCCCAGCAGGCTCCAAATTAAATTATATCAGTTGAACCGATGAGCCAAATCACACATTTTCAAATTAAAATCTACTCCGCCCAAAGGTATATATCTAGATATTTACGTATTTTAAACAATAACATTTTATAATGACGTAGCTGCTTTTAGGCACAGCAGACCCCGGCCGGAAACCTTTTCCCTGATATGTTCTCTTTATTCCTAAAAGTGTCTCCCCAAACTCGTCAGAGTGCACCATTTTACCAGCGAAAAAACGGTTTAAATTGTACGTTGTTCTTATTGTTCAGCTGTTCAAAATATCATGACATACACATAATCATCAATAACGTTACGTTTACTGAGTAAATAAATCTGTATTATGCTACAAAATAGTCCACGTCTGTTCAAATCCATTGTTTATTTAGTTTCGTTCTGTGAAGTTAACTGCTTAAAAAGTGATGTCATGTAATGTTTTCGTTACGTCATCGTGACTAAGAATGAAACAGAGATAAGAATCTCAGGTGCGTGGCTAGGTGGAAGCTCGGAAGCCGGAACCGTTTCCCATATAGTTTCCCATATATTATTTTCCAGCTATAGTGTTTGGAAGTCCGAGCATACCCCGGACCCCTTTCGCCGCTCAATCAAATGTTGGGCTTCCACTTTAGTCTGCGCCTGCGCAACTGGAACTATTTTATTTTGACGTGTTATTGAGAAATAACAGGACACTTTTAAATGACAAACCAATCAGAATGCGGTGAAATATGTGTATTGTTTGCAGTTTGTAATTATTATGCAACTTAAACCCAACAGTGTAATCAAGAAGAAAAAAGATATCGGACAGGGAAAGCAACATTCAAGGACGACAGTCAACCGCAAAACACAAAAACAAACACGCAAACCGACAAACGAAAAGGCAAAAGTAATAAAAAATGCAAACGACATCACAAACACAAAAGGGTTGACAATAGGGCTACCGCCTTGGAACGGTCAGTGGCAAAGTAGGCCACTGGGGGCTTAAACCGGTTCTAGGGTGCACCAAACCTCACACTTACCCTACTGTCATCCCATTAAAGCAGGACAGTGTAAATAACGAAATCCCCGCCATGATCTAATCTCTAACCAACAAGGCAGCATCAATAGGCAATATAAGTAAAACACAAATATGCTCGTGTAAATATAATACAAAAAAACTATAGCCTAGAAAGCCTAAATGAAGGTACTCAATGACTTGGCAGAAGCCAGAGCAGTAAGAGAATACACCATTAAGGGCACGACAGGAAAGATCATGGACAAACGTCATACGCCACCGTCCCAAGGTAGGCGTCATCATAGGGTCCACAGCCTGTCCGGTCATCGTATAATTAAAGAGGAAAGCATAGTGGCGAACTGTAAAAGGGTCCACCACCAAGCATGCAGTACGTTGCAAAATTATAGGGTCATAACCTCTTTTGATAAACATTTTAACAAGTTTAACACAGATAGTACGAAAGTGATCATGGCCAAGAATCTTACGAAGTTTATAAATCATATCAAGCACTGATTGAAAAGCCAATCTAGTTTAGAACATTATGATTGAGGTTAATAGATGTTTGAAATACATTTAGTTTACCGATGATACAATCATGCTGTTTAACCAGCTTTTGACAATGGTAACGCTAAACATGTATTATTAACAATATAAACAAATAAACAACACAATCCTTTATGTCGTAGTTATATTTCACTACGAGATTTTAAGAATAAATGTCGTTTTGTTGTTTACATAACGTCAGCTACGTTACCCGGCTGTAACGTGTTCGCCGTACAAATATTGCGACACGTTAATGAGAAAAATAGTCCTATAGAAATCGCAGCATCCAAACACAATGTCACCGTAGACCAGGACAGTACCACAAACAAAGAGCAAATTAACTATACAATGAAAAGGAAATAGACAACACAAATATAGGTTCCTCAAATACGGGAACAAGTGTTAACCTTTAAAGTGAAGTATTACGCGTGAATACGATGTTGTGTTCTTTTTCACATACGCTATGATAGTTTTAGGCATGTATATGTATGCAGTCTGGTTTGATCAGTGTTGAGATAAGAGATGTCAGGGATTATACTATAGAATATAATCATCCGCTTCATTACTTACTTATATGTAAATGTGGCTTAAAAGGAATGCCTGGTGAATGAGAGATGTATTATATTTCATTTCAGTCACGTGTTCTCTAACCGAGTCTGCTACTTCCTTCTCTTGCTGGTTTCATTCCTTCTGAAGGAGCCCCATTTCAATGGGTTCGTGTATTATGGAAGAGTATGTATTGACCTGGCTCAGCGAGCATAGGGCACTACCCATTACCATTACACGCACATTACTCTACATAGTTATAATGATTGTTCTTTGTTTTGAATTAAAAAGGTCACTTTCTATTTTATTTTACATCGCTTGCAAAACAAGATTCACAACTCATACAAATCACTCTCGATGACGCTGATGACAGCTTTAATGTAGTTTTGATATCGGAAGATTTGAATTTCAAATGTAACAAAGCAGATAGAAACAAGATCCCGTGCCGCATTGTAAGGACATTTTGTTTTATTTATATTTTTATATTTATTTTAAAATAGCGCACTGAAGTAGTATTATAATTACATTTTGTTCGACTTTTATTATTTTAACCGAACATTATTTCTTATTTGAACATTAGGAAACATTTGAAAACAGTAAATGCTTCTCATTCATAAAACAATATTTAATTTGTTAACTTCTGAATGAAATAAAATTCATTCAAATATTCACCAAACAAAAAATATCATCTTCTGTGTAAAACGGATGTAATTGCCTTACATTGAGGTAAACCTACACGGATGTGTATTTAATCGTGCTCTTCCGTTTGAAATGAGGCATTTTTCACAGTAATAGCTTTAATAGCACAATCTGTCTTTAAATGATATGAATCGTGTTGAAGTGGTTCGTTTACGTGTGTATTTCCTGCTGTATGTAATTATTATGGTGCATTGTGCAATTAAGAAACAAAATGAAGTATGTTATTGCATGTTTGCGTCATTAATCACATAGAAAACAACAAGAAATAAATGACAGAACCAATTTCAAATGATAATGGTCTGCAGCTGTAACACGTGTATTGTCGTAATACAACTTCTGTTATAATGATATTTCCTATTAATGTGCCTAGTTTGTTAGAAAAAAATAGCCTGAAAGTGGGTTTTCATTATGCACTCACTCTATTGAGATGACAATAGGGTATGCGGGAGGTTTGGTTCTCCCTACAACAGGGTTAAAAACAATCCGCCCCAGCCCCACACACACCCTACCCTGTCAACCGGTGGCCATATTGCCACTTAGCATTCCAGGTAGATATAACAATCGAACAGGAAAAGTAGAATTCAAGGACAACAGTCAGCCACAAACACACGCAGAAACGAATAAGTTGATGAATATAGACCCCATAAGAAGTAGCCCGGGGAAGATTGTCATCTAAATGGGGATAATTAACAATATCGAAATAAAAATCATCTATCTTGTCATAGAGTTTGCTAATTAAGGCGGAACCCCTAATGTCAACCGTTTTATGCTTGCTGTGTCGCGTTCTTTGCTCAATCCTTTTAATTTGCCTATGTTTTTGGTTGAGTTCAGTGAATGCTACCTTTCATCTTCGACATTTATACCTTTGTTTTTATACCCTTTGTATCGGGAACATTGTTCCTGGTAAAACTTCTTCACATATTCGAAATTGAGATAAAGGGTCCTATAGAAACCACAGCGTCCGAACGCAATGGCATCGTAGGTCCGCACTGTACTGCACACAAGGACTTGATAATATAATGAAAGAGACAAAAAAACACAGAAAGGGTGGTGAAGACAGGGTTACCGACTTGGAACGGTCAGTAGGCAATAAGGTCTACTGGTTAGCTTGATTCGATTTTATATGCGCACAATCCTCGCTATTATCCTGTCTTCTGTGCCCAAAGTCGTGATTTGTTACTAAAAGATGTCTCGATGTATTCAGTTGATTTGATATTTAATTAGAACCAGTATTTGTATCCATCACAACGCCTTTATACAGCATCATGTATGTACCATGTGGTATTTAATATCCGTAACTATACTATTTTACTTTATTCTATTCGTTCATGAACAGTCTCAATCAAACCGAGACTGCAATATTTCGTATGTGTCGTTTTCGACCGTTTTCAAAGGTCCATTATCATACTCCTTTTTATAGCACAGTGGCGTTGCTTGTGCAGTGTGGCGGCAGTAAAACGTCTCCCCGCGCTTGCAATCAGTACTTTTATTCATTCGATCTTTGGAGATCGCTGAGCCCGATACTTATATTTAATTATCGGTGGTACTTTTACATTTTTTTTTTGTTTTCTTACTTAATTTTCGATTCAGTGGTTCCACTACTCCGGCCGATTCAAGGCTCTGGGTATTGTTTAACCACTTATAGGATATGTTGTCTGCTTTTTAATTTAGTCTTTTGACTTCTACTTGTGATTTTAAGGCTTCATAATCGCTGCTCCCAACTAAATTCCATTATGTTTATTTCGCTCCTCGGAGCATAGATTTTTTATTAGATACTGGGACCATACGCCGTACGACATGAGGGAGATGAATCTCCATGTCCACCGCCATCTTCGGGATGGTTAAAATTTCGTACTATTGATTTTATTAATATTGAGTTCTGCTCAACCCGGGGCTAGAGGGCGTAAGCGGTAGCTAGCATATTTCACTACCGCTCTTGAACAGTCTCAATCAAACCGAGACTGCAATATTTCGTATGTGTCGTTTCCGGCCGTTTCCAAAGGTCCATTATCATACTATTTTTTAAATACAGTGTGGCCTTCCTTGAGATATACATTTCGTGGCACGTTTAATTTTAAGCCGTTTTTCCGTAACGGTTTGTAAAAGGAAACCATACATTTGTTGACATGCTGTTATACAAAGTGTTATTTAAAAAGTAAAAACTACATCGAACATTTTCGGAATTTGCTGTTTCTCCTGTTTTGTCTGGTAGAACTTGTATAGTTAGCTTTTTGTACGAAGGTTGCTATATTTTGATATTCATACAATCTATACCTTCAGCATGTTCAATATGAAATATGTATTATAAATAATTATATAACATTTACGTATTGATTAATGAAAGGAAACACATAATCGTAAACCAGTCTTTAAAATCGTCGAATACGCATTCGCGTATTATTTATCGTTCAATAACATCAAACCCGTATTTTAACCGTAAAGGGTACGAGTACCAATTATCTATCAGGTTTGTTTTTATTTTTTATTTTTGCTCGCCCTATGGCACTAGGCCTTTATCTATCAGGAATTTAACTAGCAGACGCCGTGATATTATAAACACAAAACAAGATTAATGTGTTCCTAAATTTAATACATACAGAAGCCGTATTTGCGTCTGTTATGATATAAATACAGGTCATGTTTACTGGATATTGTTTGTTTAGTTGTCGTATTGCGTAGGTCGATGCTAAGCGAGCAAATTATTCAAGTGGCATATATCTCATGACTGGAATTGAATTGAACTGAATGTTGTTTAACGGCTCATCAACACGGTATAGGTTATTTAGAGCTGCCCCAGAGAGAGGGGACGGATACATAGGAATCCGGAAACCGTGCCCTACTATTATTATCGAATATATTCCTATGATTCTTTAACGTGCTCGGAAGATAGACCGATACACGGGACCGCACGGTTTACGTACCCATCCGACGGACGAGGCTAGGGAAAGGTGTCTTGCCGACCTCATGACTGGAATCAGTAGCATATAGACATGTGTCAATCTTCTTGTTTTGGTAAATCATTGTTAATAATTATTTGAATAGTTCAAAGCATTTGTGTATATTTTGATATCGTGTATATTTAAAATTACGCAAAGTAATATATGTAAACCCATGGTAGAAGTGAAAACGCTTGTACATTGGCATGGTTGCCATACTAAATAATAAACATATGCATGCATTCTGATTTGACATTACAAGGTCCCGCCTTAATTTCATTAAGCGATGAGAAAACTTGTTTTATATATATCAGAATTGTATAATGGATATTTCGACAATAAAACATATTTAAAAACATGTTTTGCTGAAAAGAGCGATAACGTGTTTAAAATTACCTATTAATGATTTAATTGTATAGTATGCAAACTTTTTAAGCCGAAATTAAGGTATTGTTTCATACGTCTCCCAACCAGCTTTTGCTTGTTAGAGTAAGGGGCTGGATGGAATATTATACAATTATTGCCTTTTGATGAGGTCAATACATTGTTTTATCGACCTGAGAAAAGGGATATTGACCGAGGACGAAATACATTGTTTTATCGACCTGAGAAAAGGGATATTGACCGAGGACGAACCGATATTAAAAAGGCAATTATCGTTTTATTATAAAATCCCAGGGGAAAAATTCTAACCCAAGTGTCTTTAAAAAGTTAGTTTTAGTTTTCTGTTCAGTCGATAACTTTGCGAATCTGTCGGCGTCCATTTTGGTTGTTGTGACAGAACCACAGTTGTAACGCCGAATTTGATTGGATGATAGTTAACATACGTCATTGTATCTTTCGTCCCCAGCGCTTGTCGCTCGTGATTATTTTCTAGCCCCGCCTACGAGTCAATACGAAAAGTTAATATGCATTGTTAGCCTTTCCTCAGGTCAATACGCTTTTTTATAGGGAATCATGTGACCACCATCTGTCCAATCATTTTCTTTTAAATTTTTGATTTTATAATAAGAACGTTAATACTCGGACCACGTAATGAACAGCATAATTGATAAAAAATGATATGATTCTCATAATAATAAAATTACTCTTATATAAAATGAGCCGCTTGTAACATATACACTTTTATTTAGTTTATACAACTGAAGATCTATCAGTGTATATGGATGTATTCAAACGTATATTAATAATATGTGTGTTATATTGTAGTGGAATATTATAATACTCAGTATGTATAATCTATAATTATATATCTCAGGCGAGATGCACGTTAGACATTACTCATACTACATCAGAAGCATATACCATTTTCTACTTAGTTTAAAATTATTTATTTTACATCGATTGTAACGAAAGCTCTATGAACTTATTTGAATCACTCTCGATGTCTTCCTGGTAGTACTAAGCAATGCAGATAAAGTGTCCTGCTCATGCGAGAATCGAACCCACGACTTTTGGATCATGGGTCCAACTCTCTATCACTAGACCACAGCACTCCACATTGTCTACTTGCACGTCAACGAGATCTTCCAGACATACTTGTTATTCCTAGACAAGGCATTAGTTAACAGGCAGACCAAAATGTTGCATATTCGCCAAATTCAAACGCTGACTGGATAGCCGGCATGAGATAATATCAACATATTTAATTGCCCTTAATTTTATGACGCGATAATTTTTCTGTATATAAAGACGATACACGATAGAAAGTTTATCGTATGCCCTTTGGAAAACATATCATGTTATTACGATTATAGGTAAGTGAAACCTCATTTATATTTCCAAGTTAAAAGTTACCAGTAATATCTATGATTTCCGTACTATTAAAGGTATATGTTCTAACGATTTAACTAATAGTATGTGAATTACATATTGCATGAGTTGTTTGATAAAATATATTATATGCGGTTTTGAAATCATATTGTGTTGTTTTGATTATAGAAATGAGCCAGCAAAAACGTCTCACAAAACCATTGTGAGATAAAAAAAAATCAACAACTGTTACATTAGTTTTACCACTTGTACTTTGCATATTAAAGCCAAATCCGTGCGTTACATTGGTGAGGACGATTAAACAACAAACAATCCCTTTTTGTTACACAAGTACTGATCCGTGAATATAAGTACTATAACATAAGTATCAAAAGATAATCACTTAGGAATCACATGACATAATTGCTAGTGTCATGATTTCCTTTATGTTAATTATATATATGTATTTTAAAGTTAAACTAATAGTGCATTAACAAATGGATATGCCTATATATTGCTTTGAAAATACTTAAAAGTGTCGTATGTTACTTTAATATGCAAAGTACATGAGGTAAATATAGATATAAAAATCAAACAGGAAAAGCTTTATTCAAGGACGACAATCAACCACCAACACACACAGAAACAACGAACACATTTAAAGATGAATAAAAGGCCAACTAAGTCACCACAAACACCAAAGTATAATGTATTCCCAAGTGCTGCATGTATACGAGTATATGCATTACAACGATATAAACAATGTATCTATCTTGTGTGCTATTCTGTCATTTTACACGATCGTCAACGGCGCTAAGATGCACCTTATTTCACTGTTGATTTAAACAACTGATGCATTATATTTGATATATTCTCAGATAAAACCAATATCCGCACTAGCACTTCCTATGAAGCTTCTTAAATAGTGCAAAATGCATTTTGCATGCCAAATAATGTCCATACAGACATGTTTATGTAACGTGTGGAATGCAAAGCTCAACAACGTTTCAGAAGACATTACAACGTTTCAGAAGACATTAAAAACATAGGTGTCTTATGTTTGCAGATTGCGTCCAACAGGTTTCTGAAATGGATTAGTACTGAGTATGGTTAACTATATCGAAGACTTTTGTTGCACCTGGTTTGTTCGTACCCTGAACGGTCATTCCGTCGTTGCTCTGATCTTTGCTATTGTGTACATGCTGAGTACTATATGAGTATGTTAATTGTATGTTCATATAGAAATGACAATCTCTTCGTTTTATTGATTACCTTATTTACACTCGTTATATTGATATTACGATTGGTAAACATGATATATTGTGCACCCTAGACGCCTGGTTATATACCCTCTTTGACCTGTTTTGCAACATACTGTGTCAGTGCAGTATTTTTGTCAATCCTGGTATGTTGTGATGTCTCAGACATTACTTGCAAATATACATACATGTATGTGTTATAATTATATTTGTTAACTTAATATTCGTGGATTTGGATTACACCGTTATATAACTTCACTCCCTGATTGCTGTTTGCATAAACTTCGGTTAGTAGTATGAATTTGCATTAGCAAGAGACTATTTTTTTCCCATATTCAAATGTTTTAACCAAAGATATTTAAATGTATATAACAAATCAAAAACACCAATTTGATTATATTTACTTTGAACAACAGCAATGCAACTGAAATAACTTAAAACATATTAAATGCCATCATATGTTATGCAAAAGGGTTGCAAGTGTTCTAATGATTTATTTCAGGTCAAATTGTGTGCATTTTATTAAATCAAGATCGTTAGCTAGGAATTATTGTGGTTTTTTTCCAAGGTACAGAACATCTGACAGTTTTTGATGTTAATTGTTGAACTGTAAACGTGCAATACATCCACAGGTGCAGGTATTTAGCTGCTAGTGTGTCTTTATCCTCGCCGTCCTATTGTTCCAGATCCTACGTCTTTTTCGTCCATATCCATACAGCAACATCTCTCTTTCCTCCCACATCTTTTAAAACATCCGTATCGATGTTAAATTGGAGCAACTAATATGCTCATGAGTATTTAGTGTCAGAAATGAATAACAGGTTCGTTAATACGGTCAGACACGCCGTGTGTGTTTAGAATATAGGTTCCCTTATAAGAAATAACTACCCAATTGTATATGTGTTCGTGCATACAACATGACACCTTGATTTTGCACTTTGTAGAAGATACACTTTCAACGTTAAACTTGTATTTATAGTGTATGGTTTGAACCTATATCAAATAGAGAAAGAAGAAATATAAGATGTACAGCTGTGAAAAATAATATGCTGAATGTAGTATTTCTTAAACATATAAAAACCGAATAGACAACTATTTCTTAAAGTTGCTTGTTCAGTCTTATGTTGGTGAATGAGTGTTTTGAAATTTCAAAAGCCATCTTATATGGGACATTTAAAAAAGGTTCTACAATGTAACCAGGTAACGCATTAACTTATCTATCTCATATTTTAATTGATATGTGATCTAAATGTCTGCTTTTCCATAAAAAGGTAAAACAGAGCATACGATTTTGCTGTCTAAAAATCGTCGATGGATTAATTATATTTTATTTATATACTATTCCGACATGTATGATAATATATTCTGGGTCCGTGTATATATAATATAATATTACAACATGTCTATACGTGGGGTAATAGTTAAAATGCCTTTATATGTGTAGCGCAGTGGTGAAAAATCTCGGCTTAGTAAGCCAGGGATCACGCTTTCAGTCCCAGCCAAGACAAAAGTTTGTTTAATTCTTGAAATGATCAAACAGCATTTCCAGTCCTTCAACTTTAAACCAAGATCACCTCGCTAAATTGCCCAATGCAATACTGCGAGAATAATTAAGCGCTTTGACACACGATATATGCTTTGATCGAATAAATTGTACATATCAGTAAACGCGCTGCAAAAATCGAATTACTTTTATCATGTTTATATATAATTTAGTATAAAAACTAAATTGAAATAAAACTAAACACATTTTAATATAGCAAATAGTTGAAAGAATACAAAAAAAAAATAAAAAAATACTATGTGGATTTGTTCTATTTATTCACCGATCGTTCTTACCTCTTGATGCATGCACTCGTATAAACTTGAACAACATATATGGTAAGCTATTTCATGTGGATTGAAGACCGCTTTGTATCTGGTGATTCACATTGCTGACGTTTGTGACTTTTCATGATTACTACTAAATGTGTATACATCTTGAGCTTGTTTAACTGCGTAATACGGTTGGCTTAATTCGGTCCATTTCACGTTCACTTTATGTGTCTACTATAATAACGATGATCTACTACGATATTGACCCTTCAACGTCTACTACTGTTGTCGACGTTCCTTTTGTGTTTGTGGTTTCGCCTAGTTTGCTTGAAGTCTGTTTATTGTTGTGTGTTTTGAATGCGTGTGAACGACTGAGTTATGCGAATGTTACAATGAGTGTGAATGTTGCCTTTTGACGTTTGTATCTGTCTTTTCCTTTACGGATCTTCATATGTTTGATAACAAACAAATCTTTAATGTTTTTTTTTTCTGTTTCTTATTTAAGTTATCGTGTGATACTTAATACTATTGACGTTTGAAAAGTATATACATGTTTTATAATGCTCAACGATACTTTCTCAAGTCACATTTTCTATATATAGAATTAGTTTAAGGAGGTTGTTCATATTTGGCATATTGGTTGCCTACGCTGTGCAAATAATAACAAAGATTTCGAATCCAAAGGTCAAGCACAAAAGGTGAAATTCACCAATTGGAAAATGAACAATACATCCACAATTCTAATTGTAGTTTCCTCGAAGTCTGAACTCATTCTACACCAAATGAAGTAGGCTGTTCACATTCACACATTGGTTGCCAAGAATATACAGGTGATAGCAACGTGTGGATATTTTCTGGTACTATTCCCAGTCCCGCTGTCGCACCGCCCCAACCCCATCGCCTCGACTTTCCTCTAGATTAATGTATTTTATAGGACACTTGATCAATCAATAATTTGATAATAATCTCTCAGAAAAACGTGAATCAAATGTTACCATGCAAGCTATGACAAACATAGCAAATTGCCGTGTGTCCCTTTCAACGTGTGTCGTACTTAGTTCAGATTTTAACTCTTCATAAAAAAGTTACTCTTATATAGCTTTAGTAATTGCACATGGTAAGGTAGTAATGAATAGTTTCTTTGAGTTTTTCAGCTATAAACATGCTTTACAACTTGAATTCCTAGAGAACTCGTCTGAAACAGCTGAAATGACGTTTTCGTAAACCAGTCTACTGAAATCACTACTATTATATGTATATTAGCGACGAAACATTCAGAAGCTTCAGGAAGGTAGGGTTCAAGCCTGCTGATTTCCCTTTTTTTTATTTTTATTTTTTAAATTTTCATTGGTTTTTATTATTAAATCAAATTATTCAATGAATACAATTGGTTAAAGAGGCACTACCTATATCTACGCGATTTTTAATGTAAAATATTAAATACTCAATATTACTGCATTTATATGTATACAAAGCTATTTTATGAGTATTCTAATAAGAAACATGATTCTGTAAATTATTAATTATAATCAAAACAATATCTTGAATAAAATGCTGCCCAGCCTTTTATTCCTGCCGGAGAACTACGAGTTTTTACGATTTTCTCGGACATGCGCAATGCGATTCAGTTGAACGAAAACAAACTATTCGGGGCAGTTCCGATAGTAGACGAATCGATCGGAACTCTTCGCCAATCCGACGAGGCAGTTCCGATTGTAAACGAATAAGATCGGAAAATCTCCGCAATCGGCTTGTCTAAAACATCTACGAATACAATTTCAAAAATCCGATCTTTTCAGTCCTGTTTTTCCCCAGTAAAACGCATATTACATGGGGTGAAATTATTGTCATTTACCTTTTTCATAGTCCTCTTTATAATTAAGTAAATTTTTTTATCAATTGGTGGACAAAAAGATATAGGTAGAGCCTCTTTAAAAGATGATCACATGATTAAAAATAAAAAGGTATTGTCCTGAAAAACGTATATTGACGTCTGTGAAAAATAAGTATGAAAAATTCAATTTCTATGAATATTCAAAATTCAAAATATATTCAAAATTCTAAATTCAAAATATATTCAAAATTCAAAATTTCAAAATTCATAATACAAAATTCTAAAATTCAAAATTCAGAATTTCAAAATTCAAAATTTCAAAATTCAAAAATTTCAAAATTCAAAATTCAAAATTTCAGAATTCAAAAATTTCAAATTTCAAAATTTCAAAATTTCAAAATTCAAAATTCCATGAATAATTTGATTTAATAATAAAACAATTGTTGCCTTGTAGGTTCGGTCGATATATAGAGATGGAGATATTTTCAGTATCTCAAAAACACTGGTATATTACATAATGTTCCGTACTGGGATATTTCCCAGTAGAGCAAACGAGTAGATATAGCTTTTCTATTCCCAGTATTTCCTATATAAATAAGAGACAATTATGTAATATGTGTATTTATCGACCTGAGAAAAGTGATAGAAAAGTGATATCGATCTCGGCTATCGCCTCGATCGATATCACTTTTCTCAGGTCGATAAATACACATATCGACCTCACTAATAGGCAATAATTTTATAATATTATTCCTTTACATTTGTCACTTTGATAACGCAATCTTAATAATTACACATGGTAACAGTGAACCGTTTATATAGGTTGTAATAATGTACACTCTAACACACACGTGAACAATTGTATTTCTGTGGTGATGTGTACTTCTAGCACGTCGTATTACAAGGTAATTGTAATCAATATGTAAGGCATGTCAAGGTTTTTGGACAGAAAGAAGCGAGGTCGCCCACATTGATTTAAAATGCCTGGTAGGAAGAAATGGTTGAAAAAATCGGAAAGAATGTAAGAAAAAACGGTCGTGGCGTGTTTATGTCTCCGTGACAACAATCATTTTTTCAATATTGTTTTAACACCCGTGACTTGATATATTATTATGTTAACTTCTTGTCTCTCGGCAGCTATTTTACGCTTGCGTCAAACCTTGCTTGTCCTTACCTTATACGTCGTTTATAATCGTTTTAATGCGGTACCCATGATTAACTTGAGCACAATTAAATTAAACGTTCACACATAATAATGATTGCATGAGTGAACGTTTGGTAAAGATCATTTTTCAGTATTATGATGTTGGTGGTCTGGCAGATCTATTTATTTTAATATCATTAAATGCACTATTAAAGTTGAAGTATCAGCTTAATATATCAAATTGCAACTGCATAGAAATGACACAAATCTACCCCACATTATACTAAAATATGAAATACAAAACAAAGATATGACACACACGTGTGGTTGAATCCTAAAATGTGATCCCACTCATATAAGCTATAATTGTATGTATACGTCTATATGTTAATTGTGCCTCCAGACGAGTGTGTTATGATGTAGAGATACAGTATATCCACGTGTGTTGTAGCTTTCCGTTTTAGGAAGTGAATGCATACGTTTCATCATAGCTAGGCGCTCTGCCGTAGTTCGTCCGAAGATTGTCTGTCCTTGGTTGTTCGCAAATATGTCTCCCTATATATAATTCTGTTTTGTGAACATAAATCTCTTAGATCCCAAATTTCGAAAGTTGCCGTTGTGAGTTCAAATTATCGCCTTATATATATATATATAATTCCCTTTACTGAATTCACAGTATCCTAGTGATCCGGCACCTTTCATTGTCGCTGTCTAAAAATATAGCGTGTGTGTGGGTGATCAAGGGCCATAACTAAAGAATCTGGTAAAGTTTGATAAAGATCAGATGAAAAATGAAGGCCATACCGTATTAACGAGGCAAAATATAGCATTTTTAACTAAAACAAGAGCCATAACTCCTCTGTTACTGGTCCGACTGGTCCAACATAGAGCTAGAAAAAAAACAATAAAAAAACAACAGAAAAAAATAATTAAAAAAACAAAATAATCAGTCAGGACGCAAGTGGTTATTTTCTTGCGCATCTCCACTCACTTGACAACTGTATAGCAACGTTGAAAATAGTTCCCCACCGAGTACCTCATTGAAAAAACCCTGAAAATCCGCTATTTTGTTGGCTTGAAATGACCGAAAAAAATGAAAAAAAATCGAAATTATTTTATACGCAGACATTATTGCCACTACATTCTCAACTTCAAATTATGTATACCAATGAAAAGAATGTCATAAGTCAAAGAAAACATCAAAATATTTATTGAGTGCTTTCAAATCGAGCTTCAAGCATGCAAAATACAGCGATTTTTACGCCGATGTTGTCAATTCAGTCAACTTCGAAAGACTAGCATGTTAATGTCTGAATGTAATGTTATATATTCTGTTAACACGCTATTTCAACAACTTATCTTGTGTCCGAATCCAATCTTTAAAACGTCTAGAAAGGCTATATAGTCAACATAGTTTGTATTTTCCGTAGCTAACAATTCGATATTGACTCGGCGCAAACACGTTACAGGGGTATTCTCAACGTTATTATTACAGATGATTATGACGTAATACCGAAGGGAAGTAACCCTGTTTAACAAATTGAAGTGCGGATCCAGGGTCGGGGGTGGGGGGATTTTTAAGGTAGGTACGATGTAACAGGTTTGGAATTACGGTGCACCAGACCGCCAAATAAAAAGCATATGTTGCAAACATAAATGGAAATCCAGAGTACACTTCATTTATATGCAGAATGAGTCTATAATCCGCAAGACATAGAGTTTTCAGCACATTCTATTGTGTGTTTGAGTTGCGTAACTCCGAAATAAATAAAAAATATAAAAAAAATATATAAAAAAAAATATAAAAATATAATATATATATTAATAAAAAGGGCTCATTTCAAATATTTTCAAATACTGAGATCCTCATTTTTTTAAAATTATTTATTGTAACAAATGGCCTAAGAATTTTTCGACTTTAAAACAACAACAAAAAACAAGCTCTTCGTATGCCACCCACTGAATATTTAAATCCCGCTGTCCTATTTTGAACTGCCTCTCTATTTCTCCCACAGCAGACCGGCGTTTTTTTTTAACCAAGTCATGTTAAATTAAGCCTTTAATGTTCGACATGACCAGTGAATATTATGAAAGAAAAAAATAAGAACACCTCACCATCTCCATACATCCGCCGTAAACCGGTATCGAGCGCTCTCTTTTTTTTTTTGGCCAAAGAAAAGTTTGTGTTTCCTATTTTATGCTCTTGAAAAAAAACGGTAGGTCGGTAGGCATTTTTTTTTTGGCGGCGGGTGTGTGGGGGGATTGGAAGTGTCTAAAATCTGCAGGACTGAGTTTGAAGCATTCTACTTAACGAAACTCAGTTTAAACTTGAGTCACGAAAACTAAATTATGTGTAATGTGCGAAGCTCCGATTACTGCCCCCACCCACGCCGTCACCATTTCAAATACCTATCCCAATCAAAAAAAAAATCATAATAAAAGTGCTCCTTTCAACAACAAATAGTGCACCCCTCTGAAGAATGAAGAATAACAAATTTATTGTAAACATCCGCCGTGGCCCAAAAAAAGAAATGGTTTTGTTTCCTATTTTATGCTCTAAAAAAAATAAGGTAGGTCGGTAGGCATTTTTTTTGGGAGGGGTGGGGTGAAGTGTCTAAAATCTGCAGGACTGAGTTTTAAGCACATTCTACTTACGAAACTCAGTTTAAACTTGAGTCACGAAAACTGAATAATGTGTGATGTGCGCAGCTCCGATTACTGTCCCCCATCCACACCGTCACCACTTCAAACACCTATCCCCATCAAAGAAAAAAAATCCATAATAAAAGTGCTCTTTTCAACAACAAATATTGCGCCCCTCGGAAGAATGAAGAAAAACAAAGTTATTGTAAACATGGCCTAAGATTGTATAGACTTCAAAAAAAATAAAAAAATAGCACTGCCACCCACTGATGATTTATATATCGCTGTGGTATTGGAACTGCCTCTATTTTATATTGCGCTTCAGGTCATGTTGACGTAAGCCTTTAATGTTAGAATGGTCTGCGAAGGTTTTGAAAGAAAATGTGAAGAAGACGTACATCCCCCGCCATGTGTGTGTGTGTGGGGGGGGGGGGGGGCAGGGATGCTACCTCGTGCTTAAAAAGATGCTGACCCCCATCGTGTTATCGCTTTTATCCCCACCCCATCCTCCTATTTTGAAATCATAATTTCCGATAAAGTCTGCTCTTGTTAACTATTAGGTAAACATTATTATATGAAACGGAGACTCCTACGGGTCACATTTTAAAACAAGTATCCGTTATATGTCGTATAAAAATAAAGTACAACTACATTATATCTTAAAGATGTACTTTTATATAAAAATACAATGCTTTCAGATGACGATATAAGTCTGGTGATCTTACCCTCCATAACATCGCAAGACGTGTGAACATATGTAGCCTACATGCATTCCAAAAACCAGACCAGATATGAAAGAAGAACCCAAACTTGCACAAAAAAAAAATGGTTTCGTAAAATGACCCCGTTAAATACAACAACAACAAACTCAGCGGGCTAAACTTGTTTTTGCTCGTCAATTACTTATTTCAAAAGTTACATGCCACCCATTACTAATATCACTAATCCTCGATCCGCCTCTGACTTCTAGTTCAGTTATTAAAAAAGTTCAGACATATAACAAAGAGATGTGAAACTGTAAAGTTTATTATGGTATTTTCAATACTAAATACTTTGAGCAAATAAGAACTTCGAAAACTTCACTTGGTAACTTGAAAGGGTAACCATGTGATGTTTAGCTACTACACCGGTTGATCGGAAGTTTCCTATCTCCTAGTTATTAGATCTGTGTATGATTTTAAATAAAATATGTAGAATCGATGCAGGACTTAAAAGTTTCTGTATACTTTGTTGAAGAAACGATTTTTTTAAAAATAGAGTCCCGATCTTTCTGCCACCATCTAATCAATACAAGCATAGATCCCCTAAAATCAGGAAAGTTGGTGATTTTCCCTGAATAATGGTGTGAAAATCAGCGTCTTTACGTTCCCGGCCACGGAAGCGCATATTTTTTTTTATACGTTATACTTATATTTGAACAAACTGTATAGTCTATAGCCAAAGGCTTGCATTAATTTATGATAGAATAGACATATAGAGAGACGAAGAGATAGTGTTATTATGTATATATAGTAATGGCTCTTTACTATAACATATACTTAAAACTCATATGCTCTATATCCTTCTTTACTACCGCAATGCAAGCCTGTGGGTTGCATTCATTAATAAAGAAAACATGTCGATATAATTATGTTCAGTGGTTCTTGGAAGTTTGTTTTTTTAATAAGGTTTCGACCTTTTATATCAATAGCCGCCATAATGGATGTCACGCTGACCCAATTTAACAATGACGAAGTGTGGTCCCAATATGGTTGTCAGCTTACAACAAAAAAGCGACCCCTCAAAAACACACAAAACACACAATAAACGTTCAATGTCAGAGTTTTTCTCGTAAATTATTTATTTCAGAAGTTACGCAGCACCTATTCACAAAACCTGAATCCGCTTCTGGATTGGCCATGAAAGTAGATCTGGGTTCTCGCATCGGTTACTCTCACCGTCGGTTCGCCGATATAACCAATCTTCTCGCAACTCTACAGCTGAGGTAGTATCAAATATTACCATCGGTGGCCATAGGTAACCCAACGTTAACCAACGTGGTTGCCCATGGGATATCCCTGAACACTGTGTAAGCTGGAGGCCTGGGTATTGTGATCATTTCTGCTCGACTAATTGCAAAATCCCTTTATGCATGACAAAGTTACAGCCCGGACAAGATCGGACTGCATGGACTGCATGACCTCTAAGTGTGACATTTGATCTGGGACCTGGGTATTGTGATCATTTCTGCCAAGTAATTCCATTAATGCAGGACAAAGTTACAGCCAATACAAGTTCGAACTGCATGACCTCTAAGTGTGACCTTGACTTTTGAGCTAGAGTCCTGGGTGTTGCGCGCGACATATCATCCTCTTATGGTGATCGTGTGTGCCAAGTTATTTCAAAATCCCTCTACGCATGGCAAAGTTATAGCCCGGACAAGATCGGGCAGAGGCACGCAAATACACCGAAAAGCCATGGGACAACTATGTCGAGCTGTCCGACAATATAACCCTTACCTTTGACCTTCTAACAAAAAAATAACTAATAGTGGAGGTTGTGACGTTGAAATTTGAAAGCCGACAACTTGTTTTTCCTGTCCCTTTAAACTGTAGCTTATTCTGAGATATGAAATCAAATGTCTTATATCCTGTTAGGTAAAATTGGGACATCTACCTGAGAGAGAAACGAGATGGAGTTTATCATCAGACATGCCTATGCCAGGGAATGAACCCACATGCAGAGGTCTGCAGCAATAGTACTGGCACTAGGCCTTATCCACTTTGCTACCAAGATGGTGCTACACTCTAGATAAGCTCTTAGTATATATTAAAGAGACACATGCCAATCTTACAAGAACTTTACTACTTGATGTATTAATTCCATTCAATGTTTACCTTTAATAACGCACGAATGTCAAATCATTTTATTATAATCTAAATATAATAATTCCAAACACTAGAAGAAATCAAAATTGCCATGTGTTTCTTTAATGATGTTCATTATAACATTCATGGATTTTTTTGCAGTCTATGAATAACGAGGTCAATCACCTTGAAGCTCTACCTATAGGTTTTTGATAGCTAGATCAGCATTCCTGTGAAGTTTCATGAAAATCCGTCAAGTAGTTTCAGAGGAGTAGTCGCTACAAGTTTTCATTGTATAACTCTATGTTAACAAAGATGGCCGCTGGCATGTTTAACATCAAATCAAAATAATTTTTAACAAGGATCAACATCATGTCATACTGATCATTTTCGAAAAGTGCCATATTAATATCACTTATAGTTTTTAAGAAGTAGTCGCTTTAAAAATGTATTTTGAAAATCTATTTTTAGCTACGGTGGCCATCTTGAAATTCTGACCGACCTGAAATTTTGCTAGGATCAATTAGACATCAAGAGCAACATTCCTGTGAAGTTTCATGAAAATCCATTGAGTAGTAACAGAGGAGTAGTCGCTACAAGTTTTAACTAGATAACTCTAAACAAAGATGGCTGCTGACAGCCAGGTTTAACATCGAATCAAAACGATTTTCGACAAGGACCAACATCATGTCATGCTGATCATTTTAGAAAAAGTCCCATATCAATATCACTTATAATTTTCAAGAAGTACTCGCTACAAAACTTTATTTTTGAAAATCTATTTTTAGCTGTGGCGGCCATCTTGAATTTCCTCCGACCAACCTGAAATATTGCTAGGATCATTTAGAAATCAAGAGCAACATTCCTGTGAAGTTTCATGGAAATCCGTCGAGTAGTTTGAGCTTTTACTAAATAACTTGTATGTAAACAAAGATGGCAGCCATGTTTAAAGTCGAATCAAAACGATGTTTGACAAGGACCAACATCATGGCATGCTGATCATTTTAGAAAAAGTCCCATATCAATATCACTTAGAGTTTTCAAGAAGTAGTCGCTACAAACTTGTTTTTTAAAAATCTATTTTTAGATCTCTTGGATTTCACATCAACATGAATTTTTGCTAGGATCAGCTAGACTTCATGGGCAACATTTCTGTAAAAGTTTCATGAAAATCCATTCAGTAGTTTCAGAGGAGTAGTCGCTACAAAAAAAGTTTACGGACGGACTGACAGACGGACGACGGACACTGCACCACGGCATAAGCGCTGCTGATCTCTGATCAGTAGAGCTAATGATAACAAAGCAATCCAAGCATGTACCCTGACACAAACATTCTGAAGAAATGTTTTTTTGTTTTTTTTTATAATACTTTATTTATCTTCAATGAAGTACAGTTAAACACAACTTGGCTTCCATAACTTGCAATATAGACTGGCAACTCTGGATTATCTTTCAACATAGACTAGCAACTCTGAACCGGTCCTGGAAAAGATAATAATAATACTGGTAGATGGAACTCCTTAGTATGTGTAATATCCTGTAATTTGTATCCTGTAATTTGATGGATATTTTTTTGCTACAAATCTACTGCTAAATTATTTGGAATTGAATATTTTCTAGACGCATATTAATTTATTTTGAAGACGAGAAACAAGATGCACAAGAGGTCCTGCATCGTTCTATTTGCTATACAAATCCGGTGGAAATCAGTTAAAGGAGTTGATGCACTATTTTCAAACACTATTTATTTAATATGGCTCTGAAAAACTTGAAAAAAACTGAAAGAATTGTCAAAATGCCATGAAAAACAAAGGAGATATGACCTTTTGAAAATTTGCAAAGAACATAAATGGAGGCGGTCATCTTTGAAAGATGACGTGATCGTGCCATTTTACCATATATGGCATATTGACAAAATGTCATTTAAAGCACAGAAAATTACGGCAAATGAAAAATTATCATGCAATTTATACATTTTGCATCTGTATATTTATTTTTAATCAATTTGCAGTGATTTTCTTTGCTTTAAAATGTATTTTGTCAATATGCCTTATATGGTTAAATGGCGCGATGACTTCATCGTTCAAAGATGGCCGCCTCCATTTATGTTCTTTGCAAATTGTAAATAGGTCATATCTCCTTTGTCTTTCTTGGCATTTTGATAATTCTTTCAGCTTTTTCAAGTGAAAATAGTGCATCAACCCCTTTAATGATGGACAACTACAAGCAGGACTTTTTTCCTGCTTCCTGCTATCAGGCTACGGGACGAAATTCGGCTAGGTAATTTTTCACAAGTTTGTTCACAATTAAAAACAAGAGGTCAATGTGCTTGAAGCTTTAATTACTGATAGTTTTTGATAGCTAGATCAGTATTCCTGTGAAGTTTCATGAAAATATGTCGTTATATTTTTAGCCTTAACGATCATCTTGGATTTCACATCAACATGAATTTTTGCTACCAGGGCTGTCTTTCTACCATGGGGGAATGGGTCCGGGTCCCTCAGAGGGGGGAATTTTCGCGTCAATTTCAGTAAAAGGGGGAATTTTGCATGAAAGTTCAAACATCCATAACACATTATGATATCAATATAAAATGAAATCATGCTGATTAAATAGATATATAACACTAAATAGACAAATAAAGCAAGGACTTAAGCATACAATAACACAATTTTATTGTTGTTTATGCCAACCAATATACATTTAACAATAAATGGGTTCAAAACAGACTTGAAAAATATGTATGTTGACTAGCTGTAAGAGTTAGACTATGTTCAAAAAGTACCAATGACAGTTATGTCATTTACTTTGTTCTACTTTCTTCAACACAAGCACAATTAACACTTAGTTCTCTTAGAATTCTAGCCTTCTGTCTTTCAGTTTATTTATTTATTTATTTTTTCAAGTGGGGGATTTTGACACTGAGGTGGGGGAAAAAAAGATACTTTTCAGGTGGGGGACTGGGGCCGAGTAACGGCCCCAAAAACAGCCAAAAGACAGCCCTGGCTACAATCAACTAGACTTCATTGGCAACATTTCTGTAAAGTTTCATGAAATTCCATTCAGTAGTTTCAGAGGAGTAGTCGATCAAAAAAACCAACAAACAGACTGACGACTTTCACCTAATAAGTACGGCATAAGCTCTGCTGATAGAGCTAAAAATTGGTCACAATATTTATAGCCACAATTATGATTACAGTATCTAGGTCATGTTCCATAGCCAGCCTAATTGTTCCAGAAAACTTGGAGTTATGGCCCCTGAATTAAACAAAAATAAAATAAAATTGGAGACCGAGTGGTGCATATATTTTGCAAACATAGTCTTCCAAATTAGCTGGTAGCCCGAATCCCGCAGTCAGTAAAATGTAAATTTTGCAATCTGAGATGCCTGTCGGGCATGTTAAAAATTAGACGAAAATGTAGTACCAAACTGAATCGGAACGAAATCAGACCCGAAATTAGTCAGCTTGTAAACTAATTTAAAGGTAGATTTATTTTGTTTATACATCGCCGGAAACAACTATCAATTTCAGAACAGACTGGTTTTCAATTTTATTTTGCTGTTTTCGAACGACGTTGGGGACAATAACAAAGCAGCAATATTTAGTATGAATCAATACCGCGATGTAAACTCGACTGATAATGAATTGAAGATCATTTCCGGTCTAATTTGTAACCTGTACGATGAGCTTTCTTTGTTATTTCGAAAGAGCATAACCCAGTAGAAAAAAAGTAATGCAGACGTTAGTGACTCAAAAATAAATAGAACCCGTAATTTTTCGACCCAATGATTGAGAATAAAGTGTCAAAACAATCAAGTTCTTTATTTTATTTAATTATTTGTGATATTATTCTATAGAAAATGTAACTTTCTGTGATAATTATAATATACATATTTGTCTAAAAACAACACTGAAATTACACTTTAAAAAAATTGTGTCAGTTGAGATGTGTTCGGGCTAGTAAATATTTGCAAGTAACATGCTGATAGGCTAGTAGTAGTAGTAGCTCAAAATGTTTTCCGTGAAGACTGAACATATCTTATTTAAAACTTGACTCCACCTGTCCCAATCTTGCCTTTAATAAGAACCATCTGGAACTTCTTTTGTGGTAAACAACATTTCCCACTCTTACTTAATAACTAGAGCGTCTCCATGGTCGAATAGTTGACCTTTCGTTGTAAACCTTCACCTCTCACTACTGCGGGTTAAAATCCCACTGGGAGCTCGACTTATAAGTGAGCAAGGTGGCGATTCTTACGGATGGCGGGAGGTGTACAGTACTGGTTCTACCCACAGGAACTGGTCACTTTTAATTTTTTGCCTTCTTTTATTATAATTGTCTATATATATACAATTATAATAATAGAAGGCAAAAATTAAAAGTGACCAGTTCCTGTGGTTCACTTTTAATTTTTACCTTCTATTATTATAATTGTCTATATATATACAATTATAATAATAGAAGGGAAAAATTAAAAGTGACCAGTTCCTGTGGTTCTACCCAGGAAAAGTGGGTGGTCTGCCTCCACCACAAAAATCGACCGTCATATATAACCTTGCATGTGTTGAAAAAGACGTAGAACACCATACAAACAATATTCTCAATATTGTTTAGTTTTGAAAACATTTATAGAAGAAAGTTTATCTAAAATATACCTTATGTTATAGCGTCTTCATCCCACAAAAACATGTATGTATGTATCAAGTTATATCGCTTTCAACAAGTTATCTTTCAATACTTTTTTTGAACAAATTAGACAGTAATCGCGGGTTTTTTCCCCACAAAATGACCAGGCTAGAGAGTCTTCATAATTTTTAGAAAAAAAGCCGTGACTTGAAGTCATGTAACAAGAACACCGACCAGTTTGGCATATAAATTCATTGTTGTGGACCTAATACTTGGACAGTTATATAGCCACAACGTAATACTTCCCCTTCCCCAGAGCTACAGATAGGCAGGATTAAAAATGCCAAAAATACCCAATTAAAATAAAAAAGCATGGGTATCAATAAAGTAATCGAATTTGTCAAATGATAAAACAACCAGTGTAAATTGAGCATTATATGGGTTGTTGATGGGACACCCAGTAACTTTGTATATAAAGCCTATTGTAAAAGAAGTTGATTTTAATAGATTTTGTGTATACAATATTAGTGGAATGCCACCCCAAAACAATGTCGCAAACTTTTATTGTTTTATTTTACCCAAATGAAATCATGAAATACCCATTTAAATAAATACAGATGAGTAAATACCGGATTGATCAAAAAGCTTATCTGTTGCTCTGCTTCCCTACTGGCATTTAAAAAGTAAAGATATATATTATAATTATATGCCCTTACCAGCTTCAGCTAACAATTTATACTTCCAAGTGAAGGTATACATTCTTTCTTTACAACAGTGTAGATAAGAAAATGGTTCAATTCCAGAATTTCTGACCTTCCAACCAGCCTCCACACTGAAAAAATATCAAAATAAAAAAAAAGATAATAAAACAGTAATTTTCTACTTGTACATTTCTATGTAACAGTTTGACTTAAATATAAGAGAATATTTGCTCAACTTGGGTTGCCTTTAACCCTTAGCCTGCTATGAATGTATAATGGACTGTCTTTTCTTTGAATTTGGACCATTCCATTTATGCTACAAAGGGGTGTTTTGGTTAAATGACTGATGAGCAGCCAGACAGTGTAAACCCTGATCAGCCTGCGAATTACTCGCAGACTGATCTGAGTTTACACTGGCTGCAAAGGCTGTTGTAGTCGCCCTTAGCAGGCTAAGAGTTAATATTGATATGTCCATGATTTTAATGACCAGAGAGAGGACGTTATCTGTTTCAGAAGAAATCTTGTCCGATATCTATGCGTCCTGTGGATGCATATATTTTTTAATTTTTGATCCCCTAGCAAGTATTACGAGTCCTAGAAGCAGGACTAGCAGGTAACAAAATTACTGTGGCATGACTACATCCACATTTTTGGTGATGTTTCTAAAACATCACACAATGCCTGCATAAACAACCGCTGTATTTGATGCAATTTGAAACTATTGCCTGTGATATCTAAGTAGATATACATGTAGGAAAAATATTATCAGGGGTGTAAAATTCCACTCGACTGCTCGCCATGGCGAGTGGTACTGCCGTCCGGGCGAGAAAACAAATCAGATGAGCTAGTCCGACAGGGCGAGTGACGTTTTACAGTAAAAATAAAAATTAACGCATGTTTAAAACTTTTTGAGTAAAAAAACGACTGAAATAAGATTGAAATTAACCGGAAGTGAGATTAGCAAGTGCTCGTCCGTTGCTAGGCAATTATGGTAGACTGAGTTTCGTTGTGTTTCTTCGTGTAAAAGTCGATATACATATGCCACAATGAAGGTGACTGGTAAGCAGTGTGAAGTTCACGCCCGGGTGTAGTTGTTTACATTGACACCGGCTAATATCGCGTGATATGGTAAAATCATACTGATTTTATTTCGGGTTTTTTCTTCAAAAATTGGAGAGGGCGATAACGAGAAACGAGAATCTGATAAGGCACATACAGTTTTACAGGCTAATAAAAGAAAGTTCCAACAGAAGGAACATGACCAAAAATAACGAATAAAAGAGGTAATATTCATGAAATGAATAAATAGTTTTGAATTCAATGTAACACGTAAATTGCATTTAGGTGAGTGCAAGTGGAAAGTTGTTAAGGGCGAGTAGCTTGTTCCATCTACTGGTCCTACAGGGCGAGTGACTTCTAAAATAATTTTACACCCCTGAGTATTATAAATTTGCTTTAGGCGTTTTGAGACACACATCAATTACGGTTTATTTTCACCCAAAATACATCAATTACGGTTTATTTTCACCAAAAATGCTTTTGAAAGCTTGAATCTGTCCATGCGGTTTTAGTGTTTAAGAGAATGACAAAACTGATAAAGACCGTTTCTTTTAACCAGGTTTCTTTTAACCATGCAAGATAAAAAAAAGATTGACATTTTGCGTCCTTTGCCATCAGCGACATCTTAATAAACATTTACTGTTATAACAAACAGAAAAAACATTTAAATAAAACAATTAAATAAAAAGGACACGCGGCAATCTTGATTCGTTTAAAACTCCCGGCCTCCTGTTTCCCGTTTTTCTACATAACTTGCACTTTTTTAATCATTAATATTAATTATAAGAGTAGTATATACAGCAAATTGTTTTGCATATTAATAACTGCTGGTTATATTGTGCCAATAATATATTTAAACATAACGTTATGGAAGAACAACAAAGAAAAAGTAAAAATTGAATTTTTACGCAAGCAGGTTTCAAGTTAATATGGTACTTAATTAATAAATCGAGATGCCAATTTTCATGATTGATAAAAACTTTAGGATTAGTCTCTGCCAGTGTGTCTTTTTAATGATTGAACAAATAGATCTACAAGTCGAGTAGAAAAACTATCAGGATATTGTGGGGTTTTAAAAAATCAAGATTGCTGTGTGTCCCTTTAATAAATTAGCTTCAATGTATCCGTTTCAGAGAATTTCAGTATAACATATTTAAAACGAAATGCATATAATTTACTACTTTAACATTTTCATTCACAACAGTCTTAATTTTTAGAATTATTTTATTATTAGAATTTTGTGTTTCTGGGTTTCAAGAACCTCATTACTCAATGTCCAGTAAAACCTCGGTGTGTTCTGAGAATATAATGAGCTTTAAACTAACTGGTTTTATTGGTCCAATTTTTATCACTGCAATGAACCAATCAGAATGTTCATTTCGTAGTTTCTATCATGACATCACTTTTTGGTATTATGACATCAAACCCTGGTATTATGAATGAATTAATGTTTTTTTACAGCACGTCGACACATAAATAGGTCATATTGTGCGCAAAAATTGGTAAAAATTAAGTATGTTATTAATTAAAAATTAATGTAAATATATAAAGATAAAACTATTAAAAAATAACTGATGATAAGGTATCATATTATGACATCATGTCATGCTAAATTATGATGCAAATCAGTGTGTTCTCAGAACTGAATGAGCTTTTTAATTGCTGTGAGAAACAGATTAAGACTGTTTGTATCACTCATTGAGTATAAATGAGTTTCTTCGAACCAAGAATCACAAAATTCAAAAAAAAAAATAATCTAAAATGATTTAATAGACTGTTCCATTTGTATGTTCTGGTTAATAAACGTTTTAAATAAAAAAAAAACAAAAAAAAAACAGATTACCGGTAAACAGAAAATGAATTCCTTCAAATTACTGACAGTATTAGTATATAGGACTTACTTATATCTATAGGGCTGCAGGGGTGACTCCACTGTCCGGAAATGGAAAATATCCCTCCATCTGCATCAACACAACTGACATCTCCAATCGAATTCTCATTCTACTGCAATAAAAGAACAAAAGATGTTTAGGTAACATCATCACTAACGTGTAAAAGTGACACCCAGCAATCTTTCATTTTTTCAAAACTCATGGTGTCCCATTGGTTTTCAACGTAACTTGCATAATTATTTGCAATCATTTATTTATAATATTAATTATTTGAATAATTAAAGGGGTTGGATGCTTAAATACCCAATTAAAATGCCAAAATACCCAATAAAAAGCCTGGGTACCAATAAGTAATCGAAGTTTTCAAATGATAAAACAACCCATGCAAACTGAGCAAAATATGGGTTGTTGAAGGGACACCCAGTCACCTTGTACATGTATAAAGCCTATTTTAAAAGAAGTTGATTTTATTAGATTTTGCGTATACAAATTCAATATTAGTTGAATGCCACCCCAGAACAATGTCGCAAACTGTTCAGTTAATGTTTTATTGAACCCAAATGAAATCATGAAATACCAAAATAAATACCGATGGGTAAATATCCAATTGATCAAAAAGCTGATCTGTAGCTCTGCTTTACATTGTCCGGCTGCTAATCAGTCATTTGCCCCAACACACCCCTTTGTCACATAAATGAAATGGTCTTAATGCATAGAAAGAACAGTCCATGTTGTATTATATGTAGGGGTTTAAGGGTTAATAACTATGACATATATAATGGACTGTTCTTTCTTTGAATTAAGACCATTCCATTTATGTGACAAAGGGGTGTTTTGGGGCAAATGAATGATCAGCAGCTGGACGTTGTTAATCCTGATCAGCTATTGTAGTCGCCCTTAGCGGGTTAATGGTTAGTTTTGAAATTGAAAGCTTTTTTCATCTACAATATACAGTCTATATTCATATTGTTGATCACAAGTTGATAACTTCCACAACACTTGCTAACATTGCAAACAACAACACACGTTTGTAGATAATAGAAGATTTGTCACTTGGCCTGAAATCAAACAAAAAACAGTTGAATTTACTTGACAGTACTATGCTTTTTAAATGGCCTCCATATACCAATGCCATGGAAATGCAAAATCTGTTATAGCTTTTCAAGTAATTTTTGATACAAGGGTTTCATTTTGAGATTTAATTGCAATTTTCATGAACACAAACGGGTTAACAATATGGATACTGCACTGGAATGGTAAATGGCAAAAAAAAAGGCCACTGGGAGTTTAAACCAGGTACTACAGTTCAACAAACCTCGATCCTATTGTCATCCAAAATGAAAAATCCCCGCCAGGCTATATCTTCTAACAAACTAGGTAGCAAGTTTAAACAAGAAATCGGTAGAATCGATGGATGCTTCCGGAATAAAGATGCACATGTGAAATACAATCGGATCTGGGTGAATTTGTTGGCGGATGGAAAATGTCGGATGAGTTGAGCTTATAAGCTTTATATATTTTTTAAAAAATGCAAAGTCCCGTAACTCCGCCCAATTTTGTTTTAAATAAAACATCCTGAAAGTGTGTGCTACTAGACATCATAATTGCGCCTTTTTAATAAAAATACTTCGCGAAAAGCCTCCCAAACCGCCCATTTCGGGTCTCACGTCCAGCAGCCAAATTTACTGCATTTTTAACAAAATCAGCTGTTCGCAGGTCCGTCATTTAACACCAGTTACAACGAAAGTATCCAACATAACATGATACTTACCATTTTATTTTGCCTAAACTCCTCATTATAACACTTTATAACATTCCTTGTTGGCCATATTCTGAAAAAAATCCTCTCAAATTAGAAGAAAACGCTGACCCGAAGTGTCACTTTTCAAACAAAATGGCGTCTTCCTTTCCTGAGGTTCCGCAAGGGGGTATTTTTCAAATATCGAATACGTTATAATTAGTTTACCGAAATACTGTTAGTTCGATTGTTTTAATTTGGTGATATGTTAAACAATATTGTTTAATAACTCACACACTGTTGGCCAGTTGAATCCCTAATTTCGAGATCATCAATTTACATGGTTCAGAATGTTCACACCGCATATTTCAGCCATTTGGGCTGATTAACGAACTTTCCGTTAGTGAGGTTGGTTCATTTTGTGCGCCCATTTGGTGTCATCACAGATTTTCCTAATATTTTCAGAAAACGTAGTCGAGATATCGGACTATCTAATTCCAAAATATTAGGAAAATCTGTGATGACACCAAATGGGCGCACAAAATGAACTTTTGACAATAAAATGGATTTAAAAAACGTCAAAATTTAATAACGAACGGCGTTCATCACAATAATGACAAGAAAAGAGTTTTGAGACGTGAACATGCACACTTTTGACGTTTTTAATACAGTCACTTTCGATTTATAGTGTGTTTTATAAGGTCATACACATTTCAATTAAACAGCACGTGACCCGATAATGGGACTATTTTGCGTCAAACTACTGTGGTGAAATGAGTAGAACACTTAGGTCTATGCACGTGTTAACGTTCCCGTTCGTCCTGACTGAATGAAAAAAAAATAATAATAAAAAAAAAAAATTAAATTAAAAAAAAAATGATAAAAAAAAAATTGAAATAAAAAAAAAATTAAAATTAAAATTAAAAAAAAAATTGAAATTTAAAAAAAAAAAATTAAAAATAAAAATAAAAAATAACAAGCATTTATGTAAAACTGTGACCCCGTGGCGGGGCCAGATGTGACCCCAGGGTCACCATTTGAAAAAAATTGGTAAAGGACCATAAGCTTTTAGCAACAGCAAAATATTAAACCTCTGGCTCTTGCAGATTTTTTTATTTTTTCCCTATACATGTCTATGTAAAACATGTGACCCTTGGGGCAGGGCCAAATGTGACCCCAGGGTCACCTTTTGAACAAACTTGGTAAAGGACCATAAGCTTATAATAAATGTAAAATATCAAACCTCTGGCTCTTGTCGTTTCCGAGAAGAAGATTTTTTAAAAACAAATTCTATATAAGTCTATGTAAAACTGTGACCCTCGGGGCGGGGACAAATTTTACCCCAGTGTCACCATTTGAACAAACTTAGTAGAGGACCATAAGCTGATGCTACATGTAATACATGAGAGCTCTATGCCATGTGGTTATAGAGAAGAAGATTTTTTTCAGTTCTTCCCTATATAAGCCTATGTAAAACTGTGACCCCCGGGGTGTGGCCAAATGTGAACAAACTTGGTAGAGGTCCACAAGCTTATAGCAAATGCAAAATATTAAACCTCTGGCTCTTGCAGTTTCAGAGAAGAAGATTTTTTAATTTCTCCCTATACATGTCTATGTAAAACATGTGACCCTTGGGGAGGGACCAAATGTGATCCCAGGGTCACCATTTGAACAAACTTGGTAAAAGACCATAAGCTTATAGTAAATGCAAAATATCAAACCTCTGGCTGTTGTAGTTTCCGAGAAGAAGATTTTTTTTAAAAAAATCCCATCCAAGTCTATGTAAAACTGTGACCCCCTGGGCGGGGACAAATTTGACCCCAGGGTCACCCTTGAACAAACTTGGTAGAGGACGATAAGCTTATGCTACATGTAATACATGAGAGCTCTGTGCCTTGTGGTTTCAGAGAAGAAGATTTTTAATATGTCTATATGAAAAAAATGCAAAACCTCAATATACAAAATTTGGGCCCCCGGCCACTGCCATTTTTAATCCCGGGAACTTTATTTGAATAGACTTGATAGCCTATGCGTAGGCGATCATTTTAAAAGAAAAGCTGTTGAAATCTGTCCAGCGGTTCTGGAGGAGAAGATTTTTAAAGGTTTCGACTATATATGGTAATGGCAGCCATCTTAGATGTAGCGCTGACCTAATTTTAACAATTCTAAACGGCATTCGTCTAAGAATCATCCATTTGAAGTTTGGTCAAAATTAGGCAAACTGTTTCTGAGGAGGAGAAGTCGTTTGAAGAAAAGTTAACAGACGACGGACGACGGACAACAGACAACACACCATCACATAAGCTCTGTAGATCTAAGAATAACTTATTTGCCTGACGAAGAGACTGGTTTTACAACTGCGTGACTGCACGGGGAAATTAGATATATCTGAATTGTATAGCTGCACAACTATTGCCAGATAATTGACAAATACATGTACGTGTGGATTAATTTAACTGTTCATAGTTTTCTACGTCATCAAATAAAGTCTTATTCTCGCTTTTTACAGATATTGCAATGTAATTGTAAATATATATTGTTGTGTATTGATTTCGATCTAAATAAGCATATACATGTTCATGAACCAAAACATTGCCGGAGAACTTTTAATCAGCATTGGCCCTGTGTTCCATCCCCACTTAAGGGGTCATAATTCCTTAGCCATAACACGGGAACTGTTAAGATCTCCACCCTATAACCATATATACACTTACTAGACACGAACATACAGTTACGAACAACCAACCAGGGGGTCCGTCCTCACCCCTAAGGAAAAAGCCCAAGTGTCCTAATAGGAAATCGTTGAATCCCCACAATATCCTACGGGTACTAAATATTGACTCTAGCTCTTTCTGGAGATATATGGAAACGAGAGTCAATGACACTTCCGAGATAATTGTTCAAGAACATGATTTCTCGGATGTTAATTGTACAAAATCATGATTTGATCACATACAATTTGACTACCATTCCCCGAAGTCGTTGGATTTATGATACGATGGGCATTCATAAAATTCCGTCACTAGTTTTATAAATCAACAGATATTACGAATAATGTGTAGTTTTCTGTTATTACCCTTCAACTTATTCCCCCTTAACAGATACACACTTTCGGAGTCGAGCTTTCCATGACTTAAATGCCGCAAAGTAGTCTCCACTTGGTATACTATTGAGACACTGAAATATTGCGCTACCAAGAGCACTTCTAGAAGCATAGCTTTTCCCAGAGAGCATTTTTTCAGCAAAGGGAATAAGAAAAAGTCACAGGGACTGAGGTCGGGTGAGTAAGGTGAGTGGTCAAGCTGTACTTCTTTTTTCTCGCTTCAAGAAAGACTGGATCATTTAGCCTTTGTGAGCTTTCATGAATAAGTTGGATGCCATTCAAAGCTTTGATTGGACGGGTTTTTTAGTAGAATTTGTTGACATTTATAAGAACTTTGTCTCTGTAAAACTTAGCTGTAATGGTTCTCCCTTCTGTGCATGGTATCTGTACCACAACCCTGACATTGCCAGTTTTTGTTTTAACCATTGCTTCTTATTCATGCGACGCTGGGGCTCAAATAATAGACCCACGTTAAATCTAAAGTAAATAGAAAACATTTGTTTCTGGGATTACAATTTTCAAAGATCTTTTGCGCATTTCAAAAGTTTGGCTTTGTGTTCAGATGTCAGCAAATGAGGGACCCATCTATCGCAACGTTTCCTTAATTTCAAATAGCCTATTAGCTATCTCAGAAACAGTATAAAGCCCATACTCCTCTACCATTGCCTTCACTGTCGCAGTATTCGGTTTTGTTTCTGAGACAACTGGCCTTTCATTATAGCTTTAGGAAATATACTTGAGTGCATATAATTTAACGGTGAATAACTCGGTCAATTTTAATCGAAATAAATCGAGATTTGACGTGTACATGGGTATTGAAATGGTCTTGAAATGCACGATTTGTTTATGTCACGTATTGTCTACGGAGTCCAGTTAGTATCAAAATTCAATTTTAATCGGAATAAATCGAGTTCTGACGTGTACATGGGTATTGAAATTGTCTTGAAATGCACGATTTGTTTGTGTCACGTATTGTCTACGGAGGCCAATTAGTTACAAAATCTATTGAATGCCCCTCGTTTAATGAAACATAACGTGTTAAACACACCCTCGGGTGTATTTATTTTTTTGTCCTTGTATCAACCTTGGAGTGTCTCTCGTCAGTTGACTCTCGCCACATATATCCCGAAAATAGCTAGGATAAATAATCACCATATATAAACTAACTGGACTGGAACACTTTAAGGCGGACGAGGTATTTGCGTTGGTACGCCATGTACTGCATTATCTAATTCTGATTTGAAATTATAATCTTTTTTGACAATTTGTTCATATTAGTCGAAGATTATCAGGTTAGCGAATCATGGCCAATTTTGCCCTCTAGCTTGCATGAAGCATGAAGCAGAATTCATGTGGATGAGGTTTCATGACTATGAGAAATGATCGTTCTTATAGAAGTTTTTGTATTGAGTTGTATGTACAACAGAGGGCAAAATATATTCATATGAATTGTTTTGTGATTTAACAACACACAATCAATGCGTTGCCCAGTTTTCAGAACTTACTATTCTTCAAATACAATTTCAACACGTATCCCAGCTTAATGCATTTCTATATTAAACATGACATTTAAGCGCACGATGGTGGTTTATTGTTTGTGTTACTTGAACTGACTCTCACAATTATTTCAGACAACATGAATGAATCATGAGTAATTTCGTCCCCGGGTGACAAATTAGTACACTCTGTGTTGTATCATATGTTTTCTATCAAATAACAGACATGTGTGCACCGGGAATTGGAAAGTTGTAATATGTCCGCTAGCATTAGCTTTGAACTTTGGAGAAAAGAAATAGATTAGCTTGTATTTAATACATGTGTATGTACCGTTAATCAACGAATGCATGTGATAGAAGTTATAGTAATAAGCCAAGGTGTATATTCTAACAGCAGGTTTGGATAATAAAGACATAAAGAACTGGTTGTAATCTTAGATTTGTATGTGTACAAAACACATGATATACATGTGTTGGTAATGTAGTTTTTATTAAACACGACACATAATATAACAATGTTATGTATTTAAAGTACAGATTTGTACCCTAACAGTATAATCGAACAACCAAGAAACGAAAAACTGAAGCTTTTAAAATAAACATAATTGTTTTCTTCAAAAAGTAGACTTGAACGGAAAAGAATCATGAAAGAAAAGTAATCAACTCAGATTTATATTTTACATAAACTTCAATCTTGATAATTATGGGATCTTAAACGAGTTGCCATTTCATATAATATTTATGAAACGAGTTTATTTCCGGTGGTTTGGGTTTTAATTATTTACTCCCAATTCCGATTTGCTGGTTTTCTTATGTTATTGTATATCATAGTAAGCAACCTGAAACAACATATCTCCAGTTAGTAACTTACAGATTACAGATTCAATCCATTCAAATAAAATACAACCTACAGTGGGAACGTCAGGAACTAATTATTCAGCTTTTTTGATCATTTTGATATTCCGCGACAGGGATTATTTTTTTAGTGTTTGCCGGACTATTTCATTAAAAAAATCACAAAACGCCGTCATTTTCTTTTTGTAAAAACGTCTTTTCAGACCGCAGTTATCAATTTTACGCGTACTTAGTTTACAGGAGTGAACACTTTTTGTAAAACGTCAGTTTTGGATTACGTCATCAATACGTAGAATGTGTTCACACGATGGTAAACGTTGAATCCACTGAGTTTTGATAGCGATATCTGATGCAGGGTGTTCACACTGGGATAAACAATTGGAAATATACACAGGTTAACGTAATGAAGGAAACAGTTGACTGTCTTAGATCTCTGCAGGCAAATAACACGTGAGTTCAATTGTGTACATGTACAACTCTTTTTTTGTTTTTTTATGCAGTGTTTTCTTGAAATTTGCCAAGCACATCGATGGTGTTAATGTTGACAAAGTGTGTAAATAGTAAACATAACATGATCAGCCGTGACAGTTGTTGATTTCATTGAATTATTCATATGATTCCTCTCTCAGAATCATTCTTGTTTGTATAACAAGACCTGTAGCCATAGACATGAGGCCTTTCCAGGAGTGGTCCATGTTCCCTTGTTCCCTGGCAATACGACCCGGTGATCCCCAAAACGTTTTGTTTTGTTCCCCAAAAATATGTTCCCTTTTCCCCCAAAACCGCTGGTAGACCCTCAGCCCTGAACCCTGTGAAGGGGTACACCTTATGGTATGCCTGTAATGGCCAGTGTCAAACCCCACATATGCTGCATGTCCATGGGACACAGCAATTCCTAAACCACATCCCTGCCACCCCCTTCTCTACATTTACCCTCAGGCAGCTGACGCATACCCTCCCCATGGACTTTTTCCCCTTCTTTGAAGCGGCCTGTAAAAGGCCCATTCCCCACTCTCATTTCTTTTAAAAGCATGCAGACTTCCCCACTTTTTAAACTTACCTTGGAAATTTCATTCCCCATTTATGTATTCCACCCCCAATTAAGAGCAAAAAGCCCCTTCCCTAAAACTGGTAAAAAGGCCCTGCTGCCCCCACCACTATCCCCAACCCCCTTCCCCTCTCTTCTACGCCCCTCTCGCATATTTTCTCTACAAACCCTACTTAAAACATGTTCTAAGTAACAGTACATAGAAATAAGAATTTGATACATAGATCTATCTAATTATTATTTAATTTCAGCGAAATGTTCAGATCCAAATGAAATTTGGCAATTGCGTTTATACACTGTGTCATTATTTTTTCATAGGGAGACATCAGTCTCACAGACATGATGCCTGCATCTTACATATTCTGATCTGAAATGCGACTCTTGGTTGGATGAGGTGAGGTTGGAGGAGCTCACAAAAACAAGATGGATTTCATAGAGGTTTGTAAGCAGAACTTATTTGTATGGTGGGGAAGCATTTCACATCAATACCAAAACAATAATAAAATAATAATAATTTAGATAAATCTAGTTAAAACACCTGGAAACCATACCTTGAAAGGTGGAACTGAGAGACAGTATTAAAGCATGACAAGGATCTTAAACAATACATACGTTCTCAGTATTAAAAAAACAAAACATTTGGTAATCTTTTTCAGTAAATTTTATATTGACTAAGACCGAATTAAATATACAGGTATGTGTTTACTGTATTAAACAAGACCAACCCCCTTAATACACTGCTGACTCCTCTTTTTATTGGGAATAAAATAATAATCAGTTATTCTGAGGTAAAAAAATAATATAATCTGTTTTAATATGTTTAAGCCTGCAGCCAGTCAGATTTTTCTTTATTTAATGTTCTTGTGGTCTAAATATAATTCATGGAATAAAAAAAATGATAACAAGTAAATATTTGGTACCAAATAAATATACTGGCCCACTTGAATTGACAATGATATGTAAACACAGGTTTAAATTTTGTTTTATTTGGCCTGTATAGGTTCTATATAAAATACGTTTTTTGTATGTTATTAAAAGTGATCAAGTTTTAGTATTTCATGTACAGCAGATATTTAAGTTGTAATACTCAGTGTTTGCATTTTCTTTATTTTTCAGACAATATGCTGCCATTTTCACAACACAAGGTTACGGTATACAACTGTAATGGATCCAAGTATTGAACAATAAATTGAATGGATTATTTTGAATTACATCTACAGTTCTTGTTCTCAACACTAATTGACACTCAAGTTTTTCACAAGGATCTGTGCATGCTGGTTTCCTCCCACATGGTTTAGCGCTGTCATCCATGCCAATGAGAGTGATGTGAAAAGTAGTTTTGCTTATTTAATACTCAATACAAAAACACTCATCATTCCATTTGAGACGTTGAAGTACACAGTTTTATTGAACTGACTGTTGCGTGTATATATAACGGAGAATAAATGTTGATGCTGAACTGTGTTCAAAACCTGTGACACAACTCTAAAACAAACAGCAAAGAGTTGTAACTTGTTTTATTAACATAATAATTATGGACCTTAAAGGGACACACAGCAATCTTGATTAGTTGAAAAGCTAACAACTCGCAGCGTCCCATTAGTTTTTCTATATAATTCACATTTTTGCAATCATTAATATTAATATTAATACTAGAATAGTGCAAAGCTAATAGTTATTATTATATTACTAAACTGTTGATAATATTGCACCAATAATTTATACATTTCACTCACAGCCATTACCAGTATGTATTATATGTTTGACATGCCTATTAAACAAATGATCGCTTTTTCAGTTGAATGACTTATGAATTCATTAAACCTGAGTATATCCAACAGTTAAACTACACTTGACCTCCCTATACTATATATATCTGTGCCAGTGGACATGGCAGACGCATAGGGATCACTTTAAGCTCTGTCAGCTCTCATGTAAGATCATCTATTACCTAATTTATGATGCTATTTTTCATGCTTTTCTCATTTTGGCGACCAAAATAGAAGAAGCTGCACAGTAGCCGATTTATAAGTTAAATATAGTAAGGCCAAACAAAAAAATAGGTGTGTTTCCTATTGCATGCTCTAAAAAAGTAGGGTCGGTAGGTAGCCATTTTCTTTTCTTTCTTTTTTTTGGAGCAAGATATTGTGAGATTCTACATGTATTTATATCATAAACCCCATTCAAGTTGATGATACAGCTGAAAGTTTCTCTGTGATGTCAGTTTACCTCGATATATTGTGATAAATCATTGTTCAGAACAAATATTTTTATTTTTTTCATAAAAAGTTTTAGGGTCGGCCCCTTAAAAATAGGGTCGGTCGGGCCACCGGAAACACATTTTTTTATTTTTTTACCTAATATATATAAGTAAATATATAATGGTAATAGCTCTTATTTAGCCCATGTTGAGACGACACAGACGCTAGACCACGAGACAATATACGTTTTAATTGAGTTGAATGTTGTTTAACGGCTCATCAACACAGTATAGGTTATTTAGAGCCGCCCCAGAGAGAGGGGAAGGAATACATAGAAATCTGGGAACCTGCCCTACTCTTGTTATCGAATAGATTCCTATGGTTCTTTAACGTGCTCGGAGGATAAACCGATACACGGGACCGCCCGGTTTGCGTCCCCATCCGACGGACGAGACTAAGGGAAAGTGTCTTGGTCATCGCTAACCTGACCGAATCCGAATGTTATTGAAAAACAAATTCTACAAAAGGATACTTAGTTTAGAGTTATTACCCACGCGAGCCTATCTACCCTATAGACTGCAGGGTTCTGCCCATCCCTTATTGATTGGTACTAATATAGTTTCATACAAGATGGTAGGTGTCATTGGCGTAGGGGGGGGGGGGGGGGGGGGGGTATTTTCAGGTACATGTGTGTACTTACCTTTATCTACCGTTTTATAACTCTGAAATATACGTCAGTACGCGCATTGTAACATCAAAAAAACATATTAACGATAGCATGACCCCGAACCCCACTAGGATAAGTTAAACGGAGTGAGGGCGGGAGGGACCCCGAAACCCCACTAAGATGAGTTAAACTGTGTGTGTGGTGGCGGTGGGGGTGGGGGGGGGGCGTGCAGCAGGGTTCACATACATGTAAGTGGTCGATTGCCAATCATGTGTTCTTGGTATCTCAGATGTAAAGGCGCTGGCACGGTTTAATACACAGATTGTTTCAAAGATGCTATTTCACAGACTTTCAAAAAAGAGGCATCGGTTTCACAGCGGAAAAGGCGTTGAATCTAAGGAGCTGGAGCCCTGGTGATGGCATGTCTAATTGGACTATTCACCCATCTTACTTCCCTCTGCGGTCGCTGTTCAAATCAATAAAGCCCTAGTTCATATTATATTTGCGTCGACAATCCAAATGGCCTTTTAAATACTACAATGACACCGTAGGTCTGCTATATACTACAATGACACTGTAGGTTTGTCATATACCACAATGACACCTTAGGTCTGCCATATAATACAATGACACAGTAGGTCTGCTATACACTACAATGACACTGCAGGTTTGCCATTCGCTACAATGATATAGTACAATGACACCGTAGGTCTGCCATATACTACAATGATATACTACAATGACACCGTAAATCAGCCATATACTACAATGACACCATAGATCTGCCAAATATTACAATGACACCGTAGATGGACGTATACTACAATGACATACACCTTACTGCCTTACATACAATAACACCGTAGGTCTGCCATATACTGCAATGAAACCGTAGGTCTGCCATGTACTACAATGTCACCGTAGGTCTGCCATGTACTGCAATGACACCTAGGTCTGCCATATACTACAATGACACCGTCGGTATGCCATGTACTACAATGACACCGTTGGTCTGCCATATACTACAACGACACCGTCGGTCTGCCATGTTCTACAATGACACCGTAGGTCTGCCATATACTACAATGACACCGTAGGTCTGCCATATACTGCAATGACACCGTAGGTCTGCCATATACTACAATGACACCGTCGGTCTGCCATGTACTACAATGACACCGTAGGTCTGCCATATACTACATACGAAATGAGCAAAGTAAATTGTCAATAAACAAGCCAACACGCAGCATAACGAGTCAAATCCAGTTTTACTGTTTATTATCACGTGCAGAATGTGTTGACAAACAATCCAGTGCACTTAAACAAATGTAATTAATTAGCACTATTCGATATATGGATTCAAACATTCAACAAAGCATTCATGGTAAATTACTTTTATAAAAACGTGTTTATTTCGAAAACTATAATTGTTATGTGTTAGGGATAGTATGAGTAATGTGCCTTACTCATAAATCAACAGTGTTGAATTGTTGTTGACAATTCTCATACAAACGTGATACATTATGTCGCTCTTCTCTTTCACAAATAATAAACATTATTAATTAAGACAAACTCAACCTTAACATAGTTTACAAAGGACAGTGTAATAAATTGATCACTAACTTTAACTGATATAGAGTGACGAGGCTTCCTTTATTAACTCTCGCCTTTTAGTGGGTTGACAATAGTAGAACCCGAATTCAAATGGGAAAATTGTTCATAAAAAGTTGACGCACCCTACATCAATGGCACCATAATCGTATTACATCGCAATCGGTCATTTATACCACTGAATTTCCATGGCAGAATATGTATTTTAATCCGTTTATTTCTATTATATCTCACATTTGACATGCATACTTATATATATTGATGCATTCTGTGAATGCAACACTTTCGTATTTTCTATTTTCTATTGTATACAACTGATGCATTTTCCCTGTTGATGCTTAATGAGAAATGATCGTGCATAACATTATGTCTGTTTTGGATTCGTATGTCCACGTGACTGATTTATATAAATGTTACATTTCCTGTGGAAAGTTTATATCTACTTCATTTCATCAATCGTTTAACAACAGCACTGACACATATACACATATAACATTTAAAAAAGAAGGTACGTATGCATTTAAAATGTAAAAACATTTATTAAAAATAAGTATAAATGTCGAACAGGAAATGCTGCTTTCACAGAACACATTAAACCCTATAACACGCAAAAGGACAAGCATTGTTAACAAGGAATAAGGCATATGACGTCACAAACACAAAAATGGTTGACAATAGGGCTACCACCTTGGAATGGTCAGTGGCACACATGGCCGCTAGGGGTTTAACCAGGTTCTGAGGTGAACCAAACCTTACACTTACCCTACTGTCATCCCAATAAAACGGGACAGTGTAAATAAAGACATCCACAATATGAACTATTCTATAACCAACAAGGCAGCATTAATCATGTTAATAGGCAATATAAGTAAAGCACAAAGATGCTCGTGTATATAAATAAAAAAATAGCCTAGAAAGTCAAAAAGAAGGTACTCAGTGACTTGGCAGAAGCCAAAGCAACAAAAGAATAAACCATTGAGGTCACGACAAGACAAGATTGCAGACAAATATCAAACGTCACCGTCCTTTTGGGCTAGGTACACGTAATCATAGGGTCGGTCCTTAGTGTCTTAGTTCCCCTGCTTGATTTTCAGCATATAAGTATATTAAGCATGTATATGGCATTTTGAAATGTGCTAAAAGATTGTAAAGGGGTGGGTAATGTGGGGTGAGGTGGGTGATGGGTATTTATTTATTATATTATAGAGGAGCTTCAATCGTAACCAAAAAATTAAATGAGTCATTTCCGTTTAAATGATCTTTGGGTTAAGCCATAATTACAAATATATTTCTAACTTTAATCATTTGGATGACCACAATCTCGAAATGTGTTAAAAACAATAATGGGGGTGTGGTAGGATGGGAGAGATTTATTAAGTTATAAAGGAGCTTAACACTAAGCCAAAAAAAATTAAATCAAATAAAGCATTTCTATGTAAATGCTATTTGTGTTAAGCCATAATTAAAAATATATTGCTACATTTAAGGGTTTGTCTGGCAGCCATTTGACAACGTGCTAAGCATAGTAATCACGGAAGTGGGGGTCGGGCGGTGGACATTTAATATATTACAGAGAAACATAAACTAAAACAGTTCTGTGCAAATGCTATTTGGGTTAAGCCATAATTGATAATATAGTGCTGTCTTTAAGCATTTTGAAATGTGCTAAAATAGTAACAGAATGACCTGTGAACAAGTTAGACAACGAACTACAATCACAGAACATTTGGTGCCTTTGTCCAGTCTGTCTACATCCGAACTGTTTTGTCCTTAGGTATAATGGAAGCGCCAATATGATCTGCAATATTCAAAAAGAACAATATATCTCAAGGTACACACAAAGACATAGGCATGCAATCTCCAACAGGAAATATGTAAATCTACAATTCAATGTAGTACAATTTCCATAAACCTGACATAATGCTAATCCCGACATAATCTCTATTAATCGAGTAAGCTAACGCAATTGACAAACATCCTGCTATCCGATCGGTTAACGTTCAAAATTGCGCGACCATTACATTGTGCAGAACCCGTCGCAAATCAAGTCATTTGGCTTGAAACTGTCGATAACGTGACGCCAGTTTGTTTTATTTGAATTATTTTGTCAGTAAAGCTGGTCAAAATAGTAAAATATGTCAGAAACGGGTGAAACAATATCGAAATGTCGACCTTTGTAACAGTATATCAGTCATTAAACGGTGACAAAGCATTGTTTACTGCCCGACGCCGCTATTAAACACACATTGCCGCCATTAGACGACTGATATATCGCAAATGTCAATAATACAAAACAGTTAACTCGAATAAAGATCACACAGCCCGGTATCGACGGCCCTGAAGGCATATCGAGACATACACGTTAATATGAAACTGAAGTGAACTGTTTTTATTTTTAGTAAAACAACACATTGTGTTGACAACGTGTTTGTTAAACTGGTTTCAATTTAGAAAATAATGTTCAGTAGAGCAAACCACTTGATGTATGTTTCCTCATTTACAAATGATCAATTCTTACTATTTTGTGAAACGATATGAAAATTAAAATTACACAAGGTACAAACAAAACAAATGTTTAAACTTTTGTACTTAAATATATTAACCAATGTGTACTTATGGTAGCCAGCATATTTCACTACCGCTCATGAACAGTCTCAATCAAACCGAGACTGCAATATTTCGTCTGTGTCGTGCTCGGCCGTTTCCAAAGGTCCATTATCATACTTTTTTTTACTCATTACTCAAGATGTTATTCAATGTTCAAAGCACTTTTTATCAACATGACATTTTTAAACGATCTATATGTGTTATTCTGTTTGTTCAAATTGTCTTCAGGTTTATTTATAATGTCCCAAGTGTATCAAATATTCTGCTACATCGAGTTCATTGTAGGCAACGCTTGCACGTGGTAGGAGGTTTAATTGAGCCTGTATTATTTGCATCAATGTACAAAGGTTAACACGGTATGCTTATTAAGACACATATTCGTATCACAGCATTTTAAATGTATACGTTTTCAAAACATAAGTTATGCAAAAACAAAAGAACACTATAGTGATTAGGACATATATATATATTTGTAACAATACTGATCTACAAAGTTTCAGTTATGTTAACACTAACTCGAAGAGCTCTACACGTTTTAATGTTTTAGTCATGTCATTTTTCATAAAAACAAGCTATGAATTCAAGTGAAACAAATGGATGGAAGCACTCCTACGAATCAAAAAAGGAAATTTACGACTGGTAATAAATTCTGATTAAGGACAATCTTACGAGCTCGTGTTGTCTTGTCGTGCCCTCAATGGTTTATACTGTTGTTGCTCTGGCGTCTGCCAAGTCATTGAGAACCTTCTTTGTGGCTTTCTAGGCTATTGTGTTTTTGTATTTATATATACACGAGCATCTTAGAATAGTTCATGGCGGGGATTTCTATTTTACATTGTTCCGTTTTATTGGGTAGACAGTAGGGTAAGTGTGAGGTTTGGTTCACCAGGGAACCTGGTTTTAACTCCCAGCGGCCTTTTCTGCCACTGACCGTTCCAAGGCGGTAGTCATATTGTCAACGTTTTTGTGTTTGTGATGTTTTATTTGGCCTTTTATTCATCTTTAAAGTTGTTCTTTGTTTCTGTGTGTGTCTGTGGTTGACAGTCGTCCTTGAATGCTGCTTTTACTGTTTGATTTTTATATCAATATTTATAGAAAATTTGGAATAAATAAGGTCAAAATAAAGATGTTCAATATTGTTTAAACATCCACTGTCATTTTATATTCTTCTGTACTGCTACCCTGTACAGTGCATAACACACGAAAATCTATTATTATGTTATATTTTAGTGAAGAAATTCGTTTAAAATTTCGTTCACAAAGGAAATAAAATCAATTTCAATAATCACATTACTAACTCGTCGATTTGTCAAATGCAGTAGTCGGTTTAAACTCGAAAAAATAAGCAATATTGTAAAAATGTTATTTTAGAATCTGTTTTATAATAACGTTTAATTACTGCATGCAATTGTAACTTTCGCAAGAAAAGCACATATTTTATCAATTAAAACAGGCTCGTTTGAGGTTTGTTGCACCCTACAACCAGATGTAAACCATCAGAGGCCTCTTGCTAACGTACCCTCATAGAGCGGCCGCCCTGTTTGGCCGAATGGTTAACGACATTGCGTTGTAAACCTTCGCCTCTCACTACTGCGGGTACGAATCCCTCTGGAAGTTCGACTTGTATGTGAGGAAATTAAAGCGTAATTAGGATAGGATTTTAATGAAATTACTTATAAACCATTGTTTGAGTTTTCTATTTAATTGCTGTTTGTTTAAATGCTACATTTCATTCTCGACTTTTGAATCTATCGTTAAACAAAATTTTATAAGAAAATGTACTTGTATTCTTGCAAATGTTGCGTGTAATCCTCTGATAGATGTCTAAACAAATAGTAATCCACATGAGTTGTTATAACGTTTCATCAACGTTAATGAAAGTTCACAGACAGACTTCTTTACGGATTAGCTATAGTTCACGACGAACTGTTGGGAAGACAAATGTGTCTAATTTAGTCTAAAAATCATTAACTTAGATTACACAGAATCCTTAATTTATTTTGCTAATCTAATCACCAAGAGAAACAATTTCCTAGGAAAGAATCACGAAGTATAGCTTCTGATATGTAAGCCGTTGTATGCAGTGGGGTTTAAATGTATTTAATGAACGATTGGAATTACTATTTTCTTACAAATTAATTAAGATCTGTTCCTCTAATATATACTTATATTAGACCAAACGATTTGCACGGTTCATAAAATATAACAAAATTCCTTCTAAACGTACCCAAACTTAATATTTTCCATGGTACGTATCAAACCGTGAAGTGATCAGATGTATTGAAAATCGGGTGATATTTGTTAAGGCGATTGCTTTGGATTACGACAGCTAATGATGAATGTAAAAATTTAAAAATAAACCGTTTGAAAAATATTATAATATAAATAACCGTGCACATCTTTTGGCCTTAATATATATAGACTTGTTAAGATTTGTGTAACCTCCACCAACCCGACCTAGTCCTATCTCGTATCCACACGTTTTGACCTTTAGAAATATTTTCTAGCCTAATATATGTGTCTAAGTTGTTTAGGATTTATGGGAGGGAGGAAGAGAACTGTAAAGCCCTATTAAACATAATATTGCATGACAAAATTATGTTTTTGTGTTATTCATCGTTTATATCTAATTCTTAATTTTTGTACTGGACGATGAGAGGCTCACTAAAAGCAGATTTGATCAAGTCAAGTTCTAAAAATACTATATCTTAATAAGGGTATTGATTTCATTGATATGCCAAGTACCTTTCGAGATAATCATGGAGGAGAGTCTATTCCTAAATAGTTCAAACATTCAGAAAGTCCTGTAATTTGTTATATGTATAATTAAAACAATTAGAACTATTATTTTCAACTACAACAAAATAGTTTCTGAGCTTTATATAATAAATAACACTCCTAAGGAATGTGAGTGTAATACATCAACATGTTGCTATGCTCCAGCAGGTCATGTCATCACTGGCTATGTTAATATTGTAGATAAACGTATTCGTCATCTATTTTCTAAAGGTCATAAGTATTTATTACCTTTTTTTTTTATTTTAATGCATGTCATGCTCAGATCGCCAAGTCCATTGAACATTTTAGTATAAAATGGTGTCGTAGCGAACATGCGGACCCAAACTCTCATTCTTCATGCAAAATATAAAAAAATAATAATTATAGATACATGTATAAGTATTGACTTTTATAATGCTCACGCCAGTTTTACCTCCGAGAATATTACAGTTTAATTTACAGGGGGTGATGTTGTTTCTACACATATCACTCGGTGCACTACTTTCAAGGCTGGGTAGACAAGAAGCAAACCAAACTGCCAACTATGTACTGTATTCCTGAATTACATAAAATCCGCAAAATGCCCGCTATATTTCGAATTATAGTTTCCACACCACCACAAACGTCTCCGAAAGTTTAACTATTGTCTTACGAATGTTAAATATCACGTTAAACAATAGTGTGCTAAAACTTATGAAAACACTTAGATTAATTTATTTTGGTATATTTAAGATTCGGGAGGCGTTCTTGATAAAATATGCAATACGCGTCACGTTTCATCTATAAGTACTAATATTGCCGTCCCTACACTATATATCACCTTACCACATCACCTTATCAAAGAAAGATATAAGATTATTGCACTTATTCAAAAATCTACATGTTTGACCTGTAATAATATTAAAGCATTTTTTGCTGACGACAGTTTCCTATTAGATAATATTTTCGTAAGTAACTACTGTAGACAAATTGTTGGTATCCTTTTAGATACGAACTGTGCACCTCTTGTCGTAGATTTGTTCTTGTATTGCTGTATTATTGTTTGAAAGAGATTCCTACTTGAAACTTTCATCCGATACTCAGGCATATGTAATTGAAGCCTTTAATGACACCTCTGGGTTTTTGGATGTGATATTGATCATTGACAATAATTTCTGTTCTACTATGCTTAATAATATCTATCCTAAGGAACTTCAACTCAACAAAGATAACAATTCTTTACTTTACTTTACTTTATTTCAAACTGCTTAATTTCACAAATCAGTGAACAGATAAAGCAAATTACAGCAATAACATACATGTATAAATACATAACACAATGACGGAACTAATAGGAAACGACTATTTACATATTATTAATGATAGTTGAGAAAAATAGTACATGAGTCAAAAAAAAAATACATTCACTTTTAACTTTATTAATTTTTACATTTATTCAATTTTTAACAGTTCAGTTACTTATTTTACAGAAAGTCATCTGTTTGGTATCATAATTTATATAGATTTAACAGTTTTATTAAGTATGTTTTTATGTACTTAGATATTTATATATAGACATTTACCTATATATAACTGTTAATGGCTAATGTTGTAAAATTATATATGTAATAATACAATAGTGATTACATGTTATGTAAAGACAACAATTTAATAGTAGTTGAGTAAACAACAACAACAAAACCTTAACTAGTGCTCATACTTGTAGATATTGAACAAATCGCCTGAAACACCTTTCCGAGTATTGAAAGCTGTGTCTACGACGCTCAATAATATAAATAGTATACGACAAGACATTGAGCGCAGCCTTTAGTTGAAATAGGGTCGAAACTTAACGAAATACACTAAAGACTGTGTTCTATTATCGGTATATTAATTATCAAATATATATTTTTATCACAAATAAAAAGGTTGTATTGGTACATATATTTACACATATATTTACACTCAGAGTCGTTTTTTATTATTTAAATACATATACCAGAAATTATCAGTTTATCCCTTTAAAATAATCTGTTATTTTACTACAGAATACACTCAGTTTATTTATATTACATTTATTTTCATTTGTGAACAATTCTATGAATTTCGGCATGTTTGGTCGTGAGTAAAAATATTTGTTAATATACTTTTTTCTATCATTATGAAATAACGGGCATACTAAAACAAAATGAAACTCATCCCCAAGATCATTACATTGGGTGCATTTTCTGTCAGATGTTGGGATATTCCTCCATCTTCCGACCTCTATTGGTAACCTGTGATTTCTTGTTAAAAATGCTATAAGCTTCTTACAGTTTAAAACTGTTAATGCATTAATATAAAAACTTTGTTTAAAACTAGTTTTCAAAAATTTGTAGATGTTTGTGTCCGAAGTACGACCAAGCTCGGAATGCCAATTTTGGATGAAGATATCTTTAAGTTTTTGGCTGAACGATTTAACGAACCACTTTCCATTTAAAAAGTCCTGGCTGTACCAAATTCCGGAAAAGCCAGACGTGCATAACATGTGTTTAATATTTTCTATCCAGGTAGACTTGACGAGATCCGAATAATGTAGTTCTCTTATCAAAATATATAATTTTGAAGAGAGTTTCGTTGTACTGTCACTACTGATATTTTCTATTAATCTTGTCCAGTAGGCAACTGTCCTCTTATTAATATCAATATATAACGGGGTAATGCCAAGTTCTCCATAAATCATGTATGATGGAGTAGTCTTTTTCATATTAAAGATATACTTGTAAAATTTTAGCTGTACTCTTTCTATTATATCTATTTTTCCACTACCCCACACTTCACTAGCGTACAAAAGTATAGGTTTTATAGTTTTTTCAAAAAGGTCAATTTGTATATCATACGGAAGTGATAATGATTTAATCTTTCTCAGCAAAGAGAACATGGCTTTATTAGCTTGTTCTGAAATATACTTTTTTGCACTATTAAAGGAACCACTTCTAGAAAAGTAAATACCTAAATATTTATATTCATCAACAATTTCTACGTTTTCGTTTCCTATTTTATATACAGTATTTCGTAATCTTCGCCCCTTACTGAAAATTAGTATTTTTGTTTTGTTTACATTAATATTAAGCTTCCACGTGTCGCAATAATCTTTAAATATATCAAGGGCAGTTTGAAGTCCGTGTTCGTTATCACTGAAAATCACGGTATCGTCTGCATATAAAAGTATAAACAATTTTAAAAATATCTGGGTTTCATCTATAACAATGTCTCTATTAATGCCATCTACCCCTCTACTGTTAAGATAGACTTCAAGGTCATTCAAAAATAAACTAAATAAAAATGGGGAAAGATTTTCACCTTGTCTTACGCCGACATGACAGTTAAAATAGGGAGAATTCCCCTCATTCGTTACAACTTTTGATTTTATATTATTATACAAGTTATGTATAACTTTAAAGCATTTTCCATTTATGTTTTCATTTCTTAATTTCTGCCAAAGACCAATTCTCCAAACAGAGTCAAATGCTTGTTTAAAGTCTATAAAACAACAGAATAACTTCTTTTTGTCTGATTGTACAATGTCTATTAAACATTTGAGAATAAATAAATTGTCAACAGTAGAAAAATTCTTTCGAAAACCAGCTTGTGTTTCATGTATAATACAATATTTCTCTGCATATTTAGTTAATCTAGTATTGAGAATACTCGTAAAAAGTTTTCCTAGGCAACTAAGCAATGATATTGGACGGTAATTTTCAGGAAGCTTAGGGTCTCCTTTGCTTTTGTAAATGGGCTTTATGAGTCCAATAGTCCAGCTCTCAGGAATGAAACCGTTGTCAAAGATAGTATTAAAAAGTTTCACGTACAATAATAACATAACATTTATAGTCGATTTTATTTGCTCATTGACAATATTATCGATGCCTGGGCATTTATTATTTTTTAAGCTTTTAACAGCAAATAGTATTTCTTCTGCAGCGATTGGTTCGTTAATTTCATTATTTATTTCATTAATAGTGTTATCGTCTATATTTACATCATGTGTTGCATTTTGTCCATTTTCATTGTCGTGTTCATTCTCATTTAATGATTTAAAAAAATTGTAAAAATCATCAAGAGACGCATTTGCTACCGATTGTTTATATTGCGTGTTTAAAAGGTTCCAATACTGTCTTGGGTTTGCATGTTTCAGCAATCTAAGTTTTTCTACTTTAGCTTGATTATAATTATTGTAAGACCTGCGTAATGTATCTTTATAATTTTTACTAACAGTTTTCAATAAATTCTTAAAAAAGGTCGTTCTGTATTTATTATAAGCCCTTCTTGTTTTATGGTATATATTTCTGTTTTTCTGACATATTTTGTCGAACCATGGCTTTTTGGGTTTAAAACTTGTTTCTTTCAAATAACTTTTATGAAATACCTCGCCAACACTATCTCTCGAACAGTTCTCAAACAGCGTTCCTATATCCGTTACAATACTGTCTATATCATTTTGACTAACACTTTGCTCATGAATTGAACTATCCAATCTGCTTTCTATTTCAGCAACTTTTAATATGTCTATTTTTTCAATAAATAAGTCTGATTTCATAGAGTCCCATAATTTAGTTTTATGAAGTTCGTTATTGTTTATGGACTTGTTTTCTCTCACATCGTTATATTTAGCTTTGATGACAATGTTTAAAGGACAATGAACATCTGAGTATAAATTACAAAACTCGTCAATTTGAAGATCAATAACATTTTGAAACAGGTATGATGTGGATAAAAAATAATCAACTGTACTTGATTCTCTACATGTTAATTTAGGATTTAAACAGTCCGAACCAATTCTACCGTTTAAAATAAACAGGTTGTTGGTTTTACAAAACTCTGTCATTTGATTACCATACATATTTACTGTGTTATCAATATACTTTCTATCTAATGGAATGTTATTTAACTCGAAATTCTGAAAAATATCTGCATCTTCATTTTGTATATTATGCAAGTCATACATATCTGCTATAAAATCATCAAATTGTGTATAATCAGTCAGGTGTCCACATCTGGCATTAAAATCGCCAAACAATAAAATATGGTTACTACCTGGGCAATATCTGAAAAGTTCATTTTGGATTTCAAAAAAAGGGTCATTGTGAGAATATCTTGAATTTACAGGTGGAATGTATATAATACCACATATAAGATCCTCGTTCATAATACTATTCTCTGTTCCGTAAATGTCCTTAGAAATTGTGAAAAATTGTATCAACTTGCAGTCATTGTTTGTGTCAATGGAAACATATGGGGCTAGATTTTCTTTTATTAATATAGCGATGCCACCGGAGCGATAACGAGAAAGTGTCTTCCTATTAAATACATGTACAATATAACCTGACACAAATATTTCATCAGAGATGTCTGTTTTAGTTTCTTGTAGCCCTATTATGTCATAACTATTTATTAATGAAATAAATTCAGGGCATCTAAGCCAGCAAGTAGCCCACACACATTGAGCGACAAGATCTTTATTTCAGTTTGTAAATGACAACTTGTACTGGGTTGACGAGCGTGATCAGCACGTGGGTAATTGTCACTATTGTTAAGATCACAATAGTCGTCTCCATCAGATCGCTATTCGTTCTCGCCGCTAGCTATTGTATCGTCTGTTGGTACATGTGTCCCGTCTGCGCTCATGTCGTTTACTGATACTTGTGTGTTCAGCGGTTCTTGTGTGGCGTCAAAGTCAATGAGTATAGTGCTTTCTTCACTATCAGATATGTCGCTATCAATATTCTGTTTTTTAAATGTAATGTCACTGTCCAGTGGAGAGGATGCTTTCTTTTTACCGGCATTATTTTGACGCTGAAGCGGAGTGTTTATTGAACTGCTCCATTGTAAAGATGCAAATTTGTTATTTAGTAATATGTCGTTACTTGTGCTGAGCGATGGCGTTTGTGCCGGTTGCCTCCGTTTAAATGTTCTTGTCCAAGTTGTGTTTTTCGTCTTGTAGTCATTGTCACGACGTTGTTTGTTTTGCATTTCTCCATATTGGTATTTGCTTTGATTGTTGTCTCTGATTTGCATTTTAAATGTAGATCGGCTACCTCCCGTGTCCTTCTCGTGTCTGTCCCTGTGTGTTACTTCGTCCATTGTTTCTTCTGGTATGTACTGTTGTTGGTTTATGTACAATTTGTCTCGTACGAGCCGAACCTTATTGTTCGGGTCTTTTCGTGCTTCCTTTGCTACGCCATATAATTTCTTTCGTTTATTTTCTATTTCTTGTGGGAATTGTTCCCTTACGAAATACCCACTGTCTGTAAGTGTTTTGGGTGCCATTTGATTTACAAATTCTTTGTCTTTATAATACGTGAATTTGGCTACAATTGGACGTGGATAAACATGATTTCTATTGTATCTCCCCAGACGATGTACTCGATCGAATGATATATTCCTGTCGATTTTCATTTCATTTTTGATAAAGTTTTGGACTATAGTTTCACAGTTTTCGCCATTTTCAATAATATTTTCCGCTTCTGGTATTCCAGAGAAAACTAGGTTTTCTTGCATGCTTCGCCATTGTACATCTGTGACCCTTTCATTAATTTCTTCATGTTTTTCGTTAATTGTTTGTTGGTTTTCTTCTAGTTTTTGCATTTGTTTAATAACAGCGTTAATTTGTGCGTCTGTGTTGCTGTTATTGCTCGTTATATCATCACATATATCACTATATTCTTGAACTGTGCCGTCATATTCTGCTACTTTTGTTTTCAAAGATTTTATTTCATGTTGTATTTGGTATACATTGGTGTTGGTTTGCTCAATATCTTGTTTAATGTTTGTCATCTCTGTTAGTCGCGACTCCATTTTAACCAATTTATCATTTTGAGCTAATATTTGACATTCCACGGATTGCCATCTATTATTTTGTTTTTCAAGGGTACTTTGGATATTCATCATTTGTTGACACATATTGGCTGCCCATTGTGGCATTCCTGTGTCGTTCATTTGCCTAGTTTCCGGAGGTGGATTGTATTGTGCGTATGTACCGTTATAAGTGTTGATCGGCTGGTGTGCATTTTGATGTACTCCGTTTATATTTGGATATTGACCTTGATCTTGACACTGCATGTTTTGAACGTTTTGCATATTCATTGTACCACTTTGTTGACCGTATAATACCTCTCTCGACTGACCGAGCATGTCAATTGTATTGAGAGTTCCCGTAGGGGGTATTAGTTGATAAGTGTTCACTAGTTTCTCAGGGGTGTGAACCTGTCCTTTGTTATCTGTTTTCTTTGTTTTACCCATTACTTACAGCATTTATAAATTTGTACGTTTGTATATTTATAAAACTGTATTGTTAATATGTTTTATATTATTGTAACTATTCTGCAAATCAGTACTTGGGCTCAAAATATAAATAATACTTGCAAGCACGGTATACGGTATACGCCTAAGCCTTGGTCTGTTATTATGTTTCCCGCTCGCAACGTCCGGCGTCTTTCTCACAAATTTCACAATATCACAAGATAATTATAGCACGAATTTCATCTGGACGTGTGTCTCATATATTCCTAGTCACTATCACTCTATAAATCACGTTTTATGTCATTTATTAGCAAATATTTCCAATTTTTTCTATCCCGACAATTTAAAGTGTACTGTTGTCCGCCATTGTGTCACGTGTCTGATTTTGTCGCTAGATTTACATCTCTATATTGACAATGAAGAGCGATGATTGTAATTTTGATGTTGTTAATAATCCCGATTTAGATGGGCCTATTCCCCAAACTACTTCTTATGGGGTCTATGTTTCTCCATTTAATCGTTTCTTTAGACCTTATAGTCATGTTGAGGCCTTTAATATTCATAATATCTGTATAACTAAAAAGCTAATCCAGCTGTGCTAGCGTTACCATAAATCTCGAAAACTTTGCAAAATTGTATTGTCGTAGCGCTGATCAAATTTTAAAATATCAAAGTACTTTATGAACTCTTCTGCGACAAGAACTATCACAAACTGACTTAAAGGATGATGTGATTTGCAAACTTCGTAAAATCCTTGGTCATAATCACGTTCATACAATCTTTATTAAACTTGTTTAAAAGTTTATCAAAATAGGTTATGACCTTATCATTCTGCAACGTACATCATGTTTAGTGGTTGACCCATTTACAGTTCACCTCTATGACGTTACGCTAGATATTTCGTTCTATGTAACACGACGTCAACGTCATTTTATTTTTTTTATAAAATTTATCTCAGTTTAGTGCATTCAATGCATAATTGATATCAATGTTATCTTCTTCTGAATGTGTAATACATTTTTTACTTAATTATGTCTTTATAATCAAAAATGGTGCGCCGGCGTAAGTATAAATGTCAGGAGATGTTCTGTTCCATCTAAGATAAAGCCTTCTATGACGGTTGCGCCGGTCGTAAATAAATTGTCCCAGTCGTCCTTCTCGTCACTGTCGTCCTTCTTGTCACTGTCAGTTAAATGGGTTGCTTTGTTTACCAGAAATAATATATAAATGTATAGACATTGATTACGTAATTTAAAATTACTGGGAAAAAAAGCACATTCTCTCTCTCTTTGTGTGTCTCTCTCTGTATCTCTCCCTGTCTCTCTGTCTGTCTGCCTGTCTGCCCGTCCGTCCGTCCGTCCGCCCGCCCGCCCGCCCGTCTCTCCGTCCGTATGTCCGAGCTATTTTTAACAGACCATTAAGGTCAAAGTAACGTTCTAAATGCGATATTTATTAGACAAAGAATTTTCATTATAAAAATAGTATTTCTTGATAGGGCAGATAGATTTTTATGAACTGAAAGTAGAGAAAGAAACGCATTTACAATATTTAAAATATGGTTAATAATCGACATGCCAGTAAATCAAAATTAATCTCGGCGACTTAAAGTGTTATTCACATTTTTGGCGGACGTAGTACATCGCAATTAGACAAAAGGAAATGTATTTTCCTTGGAAATTGATAAAATGTATTGTATAGTTACATTCTTCATAAAATACGCATACTAAATCAATTTTATTTCACTTACCCTTCATGACGATTTTGATAGACTTTCTCCAAATTATCGTGACAAATGTTCTTAACGCTGCATTTTTCTCCACTGCCTTTCCGGAAGTTAATGAAAACAACTGAACATTTAACAACGTCTTTCTGTAACGTCAGACTTCCGTCGAACACGATCTCATTACGTTTGCCTTATTTTTGCTAGATGTTCTTCCGTTTAGACCAACGTTAATAGATCATTTTATGACGTGTGACAGACCAAAAATGACTCCTTTGTGCAAGTTTAGACCGTTGTAACTGTGACACACCTTAATCAACATAGAATAAAAACACTTTTTCCAACGAGACAAACATTTCTTCTTTCTGTTAATAACACTTATTTGACTTAAACTGCGATTAAACCGATTATGTGAAAACGTAACAATACAATAAATTGGGTGAAACCGCAACATATAACAACACTGTTATGCTTTCCTTTGACAATACGATGACCGGACAGATTGTAGATCCTATGATGACGTCTACCTAAATCTTTATAGGACGGAATTGTTTGATGTTTGTCTTTAATCTGGTCTTGCCGTACCCTTAACGGTTCTCTTGTTGATCTGGCCTCTGCCAAGTCATTGAGTACTTCTAGAAATTTTTTTTATTATTATTACTGCCTTGTTTGTTAGAGAGTATTACCTGACGGGGATATCTGTATTTGCACAGTTACGTTTACTGGGATGACATCAGGGTAAGAGTGGTTTGTTGCACCATTGAACCTGGTTTAAACCCCAGCGGCTATTTTGCCACCTGCCTTTTAATCATCTTTAAAGCTGTGACTTGTTTCTGTGAGTGTTTATGGCTAACTGTCGTCCTAGAATGCTATTTTTGCTGTTCGATTTTTATATCTACTTCTAGATACATTTGTGTATAATTGTTGTTTAGGTGACGTTATGACGTCAATAAAGTGTGTCGTCTAACATCGACGTCGTCCTTCGAAAAGCTTCAATAAAGCGAATAGTTGGGTTTAATATTATACATAAACTGATTTAAAATGTAACAAATATATTACGTAACTGCTGGTTTCGTTTAAATCCTTCACTCGATGGTAGTCGTGTTTTGTTTTTTCACGCACTCTTATACGGTCGCACGTGAAAACAACGTCTACCATCCCGAACAAGATTCCCGTGTAATCGATCCCAGCAGTTAAATAATCTCTCCAACTGTATATTTTCACTCAAGCTTCGCATTCATTTATATAGCTGTCTCATTGAATTGTTTTTCATTCGAAAACAAATCATATCCTCATTACAATCTTGATAAATAAATATATTTAGGGGCTTATTCTTAACACTGACGTAAACATTCTGCGATTTATGTCTAATCGTATTATTTCGATGATACATTTTGCAGGTTGCTAGCAAAACATGACAATAAACGATTACAATCTTGATTAAGTAGTTTACTAAAGTGTTGATTTCATGTTTTATGTAATTAGTGTGGTGTAAACAGTGTCACATTAAGAGATAAAATGAATGAAATCATTGCATTTGTGCGTCATTAAGCAAATATTAAACAACATTAAATACATCAATCATGCATTTTATTCCTAATATTCAAACAACTCAAATACAGTTTCATTTAAAAGTGTATTCCCTTACACAACTTTCAAAACCATTATATTGCGGTGTGTGTGTGTGCGTGTGTGTGTAGATTAACCTCATGATCATTACGTCGTCCCGCCTTAATTCCATTAAGCGATAGGAAAGCTGATGTTAGAAGGAATTTATAACGGATATTTTGACAATAAAACATGTTTCAAGTGTTTTTTTACTGAAAAAAATGAGATAACCTGTTGAATGTTTTAAGTTTACAATATGCAAGCTTTTTAAGACGAAATTAACGTTTTATTTCATACCTCAGTCAAAACCGTTTTCGTTTCTTGGATAAGGGGTTGGATGGGGTATGGAAGTTAATACTCGAACCGCGTAATGTTTCTCCTATTTCTATGTTCCATAGTTTAGTTTTCGCTAATTGATCTCTTGAGATACATGTATATCTCCTGTATGCAAATGGCGTGTATAGTATCTTTAGAACTATACAGTACAGGTTATGATTCTGCTATAACTGCTGCCCTTTCTCTGTGAATTTGCCTCTTTTACCATTTATCAAGAAAATTGCCGTCATTTTATTACTCATGCAATCATCACATTATTTAATGTGGTTGTATTCATATCTCATGTTCATCTACATATCGCCTATCCATGTATTAAAAAAAACATATTAAAAAGCTGAAAATGAGAAGGTTTTGTACTATTTGCCACTTTGATAGTGAAAGTAATTTCGATAGATTAATAAGTATCTATTGTATGGACCACTTGTGTGCTGTTGTTTATTGTTGTGTAAGTTGCATAATTTTTATTCAGCGAGTATTGGAATTGTGCAGGTTGTCCTGATCATATTTCAGTAGGGCTTATACAGTCATGAATGGCATCAAATTTGAATTGAATTGGTTTTATACCTAACTACTTGTTTTTCTCTGAAAAAAATACTTTTAAGATAATGTCCTTTCAATACAGTCAATTTCGTTATTGGCGTAACAAGAAACTATCCTTTATTCCACGGTTAAATGTATCCGACAGTTAGTGAACGTTACTAATGTTTAAACTGTAAAATGCAATAAAGTGGGAGGTGCATACTGCTTGTTTTAAGTCGCAGTTCTATTTGTATAAACACATAGTATTACGTCTTCGTCGTTTATATCCACATCGCATTTCTCAACATACTCAAGTACAAGTTATTTTTAACACACTTTTCCCCCATCTTTCTATTTTTATTTATTTTTTAATAATCCATATCTGCACGTTCGATGTTGAAATTGTCAAATAATATGCTCAAGCTGTGCATTTTTTAGTATCTTCTAAGGTAAAGATAAATAACAGGTTCGTTAAAACTATCAGACACTTCGTGTGTGGTTAGAATGTTCTTCCCAGAGCAATAGCTATCCAATTAACTATCCAATGTTATGTTCATGCAGAAATCATGACACCTTGCTTTTGACATGTTTGAATTGTAAAAAATATTCTTGCAACGTTAAACCTATTTATAGAATATGGTATGAAGCCAAATCAAATAGAGAAAGTACAAATGTAAGATTTATAATGGTGACCATGTATGTTACTCAATAAATGTCATGTTGAATGAAGTACTTCTTAAAGTTACAGCAACTAAATTGACACACAACTGTTAAATGTACTCGTTCAATCTTTTGTGGGAAAAGGAGTGTTGGGAAATGTCCCATAGGGGCATTTTAAAATGTTCCGCACTGTAACATATTAAATAATGTATCTCATATTCTATTCCCGTGTGATTCAGTTGTCCGATTCGTCATACAAACAAGCAGTTTGTGTTTTACCGAGTCGGCATTGTCTTGAAAGCGTTGATGGATTAAATATCGTTTATATATATGTGTGGGATAATATTTAAGAAAGCTTATATTGACCAAATATAATTTATCAATAAGAGCCCTGTACATATTTAGTTTGACAGTGGAAAGAAACAAAAATGGGATTTTTTTTCAATCTAGCAATTAAAATGAAATACAACTTAAAACATTTTGATAGAGTCAAACGAATACAAAAGCCATATATTATGTCGATTTGTTCTATTTGTTCATTAATATCTCTGATTCTCTGATGCAAGCACTTTTCTAAACCTTAACAACATGCGTAATCTATTCAAAGTGGATTGAAGACCGCTTTGCCTCTAGCGGTTCAAATATACAACGTTTGTGATGTTTCAAAATGTATTACTTCATTTTAAAGTGCTTAACAAGTTGGCTGAATTCTGTGAACGTTACATTTCCCGCTCAACTGTTGTATTTACTATATTAACATTACATACGTAACAAATGATGTATTCATTTAATTAGCAACATTTCAGACAGCTACGATCTTGATCGCACAATGTATACCTTTTGTGTCAACAATCCTTTTATGTTTGTGGTTTGGTACAGTTTGTTTTCAATTCCTTGTATTGTTGTTTGCTTTGAATGCGTGTTTTTTCATGTCTGAGTTATGTGAATACTGTAAATCTGTTTTTGTTGTATCTGTCGTTTACATTACGGATGCTGAGTTGTCTGCGGACATCTTCTTGAAAACGAGCCAATCTTTAATAAATACTATGTTTTTTTCTGGTTTAAGTTATTCTATTGGACGTTTGAAAACTGTATAAGTGTTGTTGCCTTCAACAATGCACACATATTCTTTCTTAAGTCATTTGTTTTATATGCGTAATGTTCATGTCTGGCATAATAAATACCTAAACTGCGCAGATACAATGCAGATGTTGGATCCAGGGATTGACTCATGTGGCCAAAGGTCAAACTTAATTAGCCAGTTCTCTTGTGCTCAATAAAAATTATCGTTACTCCTTCTTAACCTGATATCCTACTGCGCAAGTTGAACATATTTAACACATTGGTTTCCTAGAATATGTATATAACAGCAATATTTGCGATTGACCACCACGCCTCCCTCTCTACCCCCATCGACTTTCTCTATTTTGATATATTTTATCAGACACTGTTTCAATCAATAACAAATAATATCTTGGGAAATGTCGTTATGTATAAATGTCAGACAAAAATAGCAGAAATTTGAAATTTGTAGAATGCTTCTTCTTGATTTACATCTCTCTGTTGAAAATGGTGAACTAATTAATAAAACCTATACAAGAGAGATGGTGTTAATTTTGATATTGTTAATTATCCTCACTTAAATGGGGATTTTCTCCGAGCTAATTCGTATTCTTTGTTTCTTAAGTTATTCGTTTTTCTAGAGCTTGTAGTAGTGTTAAGGACTTTAATATTCGTAAAATTCAGGTAACTGAGAAGCGAATCCATGAGGGCTAACAATCAATTTAGAAAGGCTTTTGCAGCATTTTTCTTCCTTCACAATGACCTTCTTTTAATCTATAACAGTTATCTAATCACTCTTCCGCGACAAGCGCTATTACAACCTGACCTCTGCGGTGATGTGATTTACAAACTTCGTAAAATACCTGGCCATAATCACTTGGTCATAATCAGTTTATTGATATGACCCAACTAGCCACTTGCACAAATATGTCTAGACTTTAAGATATATATTATATCACGTGTCGTGCCTTAATAAAACGTGCGTTTTGGCGTGTTGTCAGTATAGATGCTGCACATATGACACGTTGTAACGACAGACTAGTATAGACAACAATGACTACATAGGTTTTTGCACTGAAAGGTAAAAAATAAAAGAAGAAAGATAGTGTTCTATATACGATTTTTGTGCAAACAAGCAGTCCGTTTAGGTCTCTTAGATATCCCATCGAAGATCTCTTCAATCATAGTCATAGGCCGAGAAATTGTGCAAACCAACCGGCACCATCAGACTACCGTTCTGATGTTCTCCCCCGATGGTCTAACTTGCCGGAAAATGTTACATTTTACCCCTGAAATATTGACATTCGTCAACATTCGTCAGTGAAAGAGCAGACAATACTGTCTGTGTTATATATTTATTTGTGTTTATGTATTCTCTTAATTCATCTTTTACAGAGATTAATTTAATAATATATGTGAAAGAGTGTTGTTGTGTATTATTATCAGTGCAATACAATCACAAATAAGTGACATGATCGTGAAAAAAAATGCTTTAAACAATTCAAATAAAATATTCTCAGCAAAATGATATAGTGTGTTCCTTTAACATTTACTTATTACAGTTCGCCACTATGATTTACTATTTGATTGTGCGATTACCGGACACGTCCTGGTCCATATGATGACGTTTACCTAAATCCTTAAAGGACGGAAGCGTTTTATGTTTGTCAAATGTTACTGTTGTACCATTAACGGGTTGTTGCTCTGGCTTCTGCCAAGTCACTGAGTACTCGCCTTGCGGCTTTCTAAGCTTTTGATTATCTATATTCATATGCGTATGATCCTTTTGTATTGTGCTTGTGCTGTATGTTAGTGCTGCCTTATTGGTGAGGTTAGTTTCATCCTAGAACCTGGTTTAAACCGCAGCGATGTGTTTGTTTCGACCGTTCCAATGCGGCAACCATGCTGTCCAGCCTTGTAGGTTTGTGGTTACGCATACTTTGCTTATATTTATCCCTGTACTTTTTTTTTGTTTCGAATGTAAATTGTTGGTTGACTGTATTCTCTGAATATTGCATTTTTCGTTAGCTTTTTATACCCACGTTCACGCAGTTTTGTATAGCAGCACAACTGTACGAGCGAGAAACCAAACGTATATCCAAAGTGTATAAACAGTATATCAAAGCCTACGCTATATGTAGAAATACATACGTATGAATGGGGTTTAACGTCGTTTTAACAATCGTTCAGTTATACCATGACAGTGTTTACGCGTAGCTGTGCGCTCTATGGTCAGTTCGACCACTGTCCTTTATATACTGAGTGTCAAGCAAATTTGCTATTTGTACCGTTCGAGTAATAAAGTCTCCGGTATGACGCGGCCGGGACTTGAACCCCCAATATGTTTTATTCGAGGCGGACGCTGTACCATTACGCCATCGCCGGGGATCCTGGTACGATTTAAAATAAATCCTATACTATAGCGATATAGTAATTTCCCCTAATAAACAGTTTGCTGTAGGACCCTCAAATACGTATCTGATTACATTAGACGAGTTTTAATATCTCCAGACAGCTTTACATTACTTAAGTTCTATTGATGTGTTTCACGGTGTAATTGCTATGATAGCTAACGGTAGCTTCTATTTTAGCATCTTTAAAAGTGCACTTAGCGTTCATTATGCTTGCATTACATATACATTGACCTGGACTCCGTTCATTCTTCGTTTGTTCTGCATTTATTCCGCCGTTACTGAATCAATATAGTATATTAAAATTGTACATAAAATCGAAGTGCTGAAAGCACAGAAAGGCTGGGGGACTTTCGTACAATAGTTTAGGAGAACAGCCTGTACACTAGTTCTTCCGTTGACAAAAATATGTGGTAGGTAAGAAGTTGTTTAAAGTTTGTTTTCTGACAGAGTAGTTTTTTAAATTATAATAATCATGTCAGAAAGAAGAAAGATCGGCAGCACCCAGAATTGGACTGGGTTTGCCCGATCCATAAGCCAGAGTCGTTACCACTACACCAACTTCCCCTTTCCATTGACAGCGTCAAATATTTTCCTTTTATATTACGTACCACTTCAGTACGTTGGCTTGGAAATTTATTTAAAAAATAAAACAAAGTTTATAAATACTTACAGCTCAGTAAGTGTGCCTGATTTCTCCACCAGGATTCGAACCTGGGTCTATCTTCTCGAAGGAAAATGATGTTGCCTTACACCAAAGAGATTTTTCAGCATCACAAACCAAGTGTTGAAATACAAAAAACAGATCCAAAAATATATATTAATTAAATTTATTTACAAACCACCAACCACACCACACGTGGTTTTCTTCTGATTAATGCATCAACTTATTTAATAAGTGGTAAAGAGCAGTAAAACATAATGTCATGCCGGAGTCGTTACCACTACACCAACTTCCTCTTTCCATTGACAGCGTCAATATTTTTTATTCTACTTACCTCTTCAGTACGTTGGCTGGAAAATGTATTTAAAAAATAAAACAAAGTTTATAAATATGAACATACAGTAATTGGTGAAGTACAGTAAAACACAATAGCACTTGCTTTATTTACAGCATAACGACCCTTAACACATATCTTATACATGGTAAAAGCTTGTTAGAGACAACATAAACAAGGCTACAATAAGATCAAATGAATTGGGTACGAAAGTAATAATTGTTCAAAGGCCTTGTTTTTTATTAAAAACACTATTTTCAGCCCGGTTTCTTGATGAGGTTATCACACTGATCAACCGGCTTCAGCGAAGTCAGATGGTTGCAGAGAAGTCATATTGGCGAAATTGTTGGAAGTAAATGGTTTGGATAGTATTTTTGATTTCTGTTGCGTATTTTGCTAAAATGTTTGGAACATGATTATGCAGGTTTGAAACGAAATGAAGAGGAAGCTTTTACTTTTAAAACCCGGTAATAAAATGACGTTAGTGCGTATAGCACCCTGTATAAATGTCAAAAGATTTGACGAATTGATATTCGCAATTGTAATTCAATTTAAATTATAATGCTTGTCAAGATCGTCAATCCTTTCCGAATATCTGTATACAAAGTATCTCATTGAAATAATGAAAACTTTCTGAATTATAGCATTTTAAAATCGATAGGGTAAAAAAATGCCAACGGGAAGGTCAGATTACTTTAAGCAATTCTTTTGCGATTTTGACGATTGCTAGGGTAACCACTGCACTGTATTTTGGATTGAAACTTACTTGTAATTACCTATAGATGTTTGCAGTGCACGCTTCTAGTAAACATTGTGTTATCTTTTGACATATTGGATATATATGTATTGTGCTAAATAGTAAAGGCAATGCAACCTGAATTATCAAGATAAGAATACTAAATTCAAATATTTTTTGAACAGTTGGTGGTGTGATTTTATGCCCCCGAAGGGTGGGCATAAGACAATCGTACCGTCCATCCGTATGTCACACATTTCTTGTCTGGACAATAACTCTGACATTTATGGATTGATTTTCAAGTACAAAATCCAAGTCCATAGTTCAAATGTCAAGGTCACCCTTAGACGTAAAATCATGTCATATGGCCCTATATTTGATTTTAAGTCAGGCCAAATAAAAAAATACCTATGTTTTTGTTGGCCTGACCGACTCTATTTTTAAGGCGCCGACCCTAAAAGTTGTTATGCAAAAACTAAAAAGAAAAATCAATTTCTTCTGAACAATAATGTATCATATAACTTATATCATGGAAGTGAAACAGGTGTTTTCAGTGCACCCATTTAGTAAGCATTGTGTTACCTTTTGACATATTAGACATATGTATTGTGGTAAATAGCAGAGGATATGCAACCTCAATTGTAATCCGAGTCTTCTCTGACCTTACCAGCCCTTTTTATATTTCATCTGGCTGTGTACGGTCAGAGCGGTTCCTATAGTAAAACATGGGAATGTCCTCTCCCGCAAGGGAGAAGAGCTACTCTCTTGGTTTTAAGTAAATATAGCTAAGAAAATATGACATTTCAAGCATCTAAAGCGATTATTAATATATTTATTTACCTTTTTGAACCAAAATATGTGTTATATTAATCTTAATAAAGTTGTAACGGTCAACCTTTTCAGACGAAGTTAAACAATATTAAATTTCCAACGTTTATCATTATTCAGGTCAACTTTTCCTTTTGGCACTCGCAATTCTCTGAACAACATCCAATTGTTTATCTTTACAGTTTGGACCATTATTATGCTTCGAGAAGAGTTCCTTCCACTCCAAAAATCCCTCGATGTTGTCAGTTGATAGTGGACTTATTTGATGAGGGGAATATGAATGCCTTCACTTCGAGTGAGAATATCTGGGGTATTTAATTAAAATGCAAAAAAACAATATGGCAGATATAGTAAATAATTTGTAAAGCTAAATTGTGGTAAAAAGTCGACCCGACGCAGCAAACATCGTTAAAGGTGCATGACTGTTTGCTTTTAGTAATACCCGGTTTTACTCCGACCCTAAAAAGAACGCCCCTCCCCACCCCACCAAAAGAAATAAAATAAAAAGGCTTGTTGGGTCAGAGAAGGTTCGGATTACCTCAATTGTCATTATATGAAGACTAAAATCGAATATATTTTGAACAGTTGGTGTGTGTTTTTTATGAAAGTCGTTATCGGCGTGGAAAATGCGACATATTTCAGACATACTTTTAGAGATATCAAAGATCCCGGACCAGTAGACTAGTATATTGACAGTATATAGTGAATGTCAGTGCAGGCGGGAGTGGGGGGTTAGGCATGGGTTGTTTATCCTTCTGTGTGTGGGGGTGGTGGCAAGATGTATTATATGTATACTACATATTATATTGATGAAAATACAAATTGTGGGGGAGCATGGGGTGGTGTGACCTTGACATTGAAGGTACGGACCTGGATTTTGCGCGCGAAACGTCGTCTTGTTGTGGCAAACACGTGTGTCATGTCAATGGATGACAAAATTATAAAACGGACCTGACTTACATGACTTAAAATCAACTAAAGAGCCATATGGTATGATTTTCCTCTAAGTGTGACCTTGACCTTGGAGCTACGGACCTGGATTTTGGGCACGACACGTCGTCTTGTTGTGTTGAACACTTGTGCCAGGTCCTTCAATGGATGGCAGTTATAGATCGGACACGACTTACATGAGGCCAACAAATAGGTGTGTTTCCTATTGCATGCTCTAAAACAAAACAGGGTAGGTTCAACTTGGTAGGCATGTTCTTTCTCTATACCATTGTTGCCTGTTTCCCAAGATATAAGACCGCCCCAATTAAATTACGTATTCCTGTTACAAATAATTGGACGTTTTAAACCAGAATACCTTTATATAACATGCATTTTACTAATTAGTTAATTAGCACCGCATTGTTTATCTGAAAGAAAAACATTAAACTCTTAATGTATTATGACATTCCAGGCAAATCGTATGGCTTATAAAGATTTTCCACGTTTGCTGAGTAATTTGTTAATAATTTGCATATAATAAGTGTGGATTACAGAAAATATATAATGGTGTTTTGTTTAACTTCCATGATATAAGTTATATGATACATTTTTGCTCAGAACAAATTGATCTGTTTGTTTTTTTAGTTTTTGCATAAAACGTTTTAGGGTCGGCGTCTTAAAAATAGAGTCGGTCGGGCCACCAGAAACATAGGTATTTTTTATTTAGCCTGACTTAAAATCAAAACCATATGGCATGATTTGACGTGTAAGGGTGACCTTGACATTTGAGCTATGGACCTGGATTTCGTAAGTGAAAATCACTCCATAAATGTCAGAGTTATTGCCCGGACACGAAATGTGTGACGGACGGATGGACGGTGCGATTTTCTTATGCCCACCCTTCGGGGGCATAAAAACACACACCAACTGTTCAAAAAATATTTGAATTTAGTATTCTTATCTTGATAATTCAGGTTGCATTGCCTTTACTATTTACCACAATACATATATGTCCAATATGTCGAAAGGTAACACAATGTTTACTAAATGCGTGCACTGAAAACATCTATAGATAATTACAAGTAAGTTTTAATCCAAAATGTACAGTGGTTACCCTAGCAATCGTCATAAACGCGAGAGAATTGTTTAAAGCAATCTGACCTTTCCGTTCGCATCTGAAATGTCACTCCGATTTCACCGTTCGCACTTGTAAAACACATCTGACATTCCGGTTCGCCATTTGTTTTTACCCTGTCGGCTTTAAAATGCTATAACTTTGTACAGTTATACAGAAAGGATTGACGATATTGACAAGCGTTTTAAATTGGGTTACAATCGCGAATATCCGTTCGTTATTCATTGTTATTTGTGTTTATTCTGAAAAAATCATTGTTTTTACAAATCTTTAGACATTTATACAGGGTGATATACGCACTAACGTCGTTTTATTACCGGATTTTAAAGTAAAAGCTTCCTCTGTCATTCTTTGTCAAAACTGCATAATCATTTTCCAAACATTTTTGCAAAATACGCAAAAATTGCCATCATTCACTTCAAACAATTTCGCCAATCTGACTTTGTATGACACTCATTGATCCAGTTTTTTCTTGTTAAATGCTACTTTCTCTGTCCGATCTTTTTATATTTCTTCTCTGCAACCATATGTCTTCACTGCAACCGGTTGATCAGTGTGTTTATTTAAATTGTTCTGCATAAAATTCCACCAATGGGATGAAGTATCTGAACACACAATTTTTTATAATTTTCGAAAAATGCTTGGGATGGAAGTAAAAAAATATTCAACCTCCTCGATTTTGGTTTTCGAGTGTATTTTCCACTAGATTTTCTGTTGATACACTGTGAGATAATTATTTGTTTATTGAATTCCTGTAAGGAAATAAACAATACGGATAAAAGCCAAAATAGTTGGGGTTTTCTTCTTCATTTTACCGTAATGCAACATTTCCGTTGACCCGCAAATTCTGGTTATGGTTATCAATTTCTCTTTAAAAGAGGCAAAATAACCCAGAAAGGAGGGAAACATTATGTGCCAAGTTGATCTAATCAATTTTGAATCGAGGAGTAATTAAAAGTCACTTACTTTCATTCCAAACTCTTGTCCGAAATGCTCAAAAAATTGCCGATATTGAAATTCAATATGGCGGCCTTGATTTATGGACTACTTTATACTAATGACGTCATTATGAAAATCAGCTAGCGTAGTGATACAAGTTAAATTGAACATTTCTGCTGCCTGTCTGCCATTTGTGGTTTTAGTACTATAACCAGAAATCTATAAATGGTCGTTTTAAGCATGCATTTAATCAACTAGAGTCACGCAGAACAAAGTCGTGGCCAGGCGGTCATGAAGAGTAACTCCTGTTAATAATGATTAATTTGTATTAAATCTGATGTAATAAGTTGGTTTTTTGTGGACAAACACAATGCGGGTTGTTAACTGATCGTTGTTGTCAGTTCAAGGACCAAAACAAAGATGTTATAGGGTGTCAATCACGATAGCGGTGTGGTGGATGCCAGCTTGGCTTTTGTTCCGGACGTTCAAAGACTAGGTCAAAGGTCAAATGGGTTCAACAATGAATATTTCAATCGCAGTTAGAGTGTATTGTCATTTTCCATTCAGTTATTGTGTACATAACTGTTCTAAAATAGTTGGATACTGTATTAGAGCTAAGATGCATCATATAATGTACAATTTATGGTACTTGAAATGGAGTTCATGGTTCAAATGAGTGGAAACATCTGTATTCTACAGTTATATAAGCATACTGAATGATAAGTATGATTTTAAAAGATTACGATAACATTCAATATAATCAAAATTGGTTGCTTGGGAGAATGCTCATACGGTATACAAAGATAGTCAAATTAGTAGTAATAAACAATAAAACCAAAGCGCCTTAAGTACTGGAAGAGAAATCACGTAATACTGATATCAAACTTAATTTAAACGTTACGTGCTTGACGAGATCGTCATATATCGGCATTCTAATATTTTTTATAAGTATTATAGTCAAGGTATTGATAATGTATAAGGTTTTAAAAGTGTTGACTGTACTGCAAAACACGTGTGCCTATTTACACTAAATAACATATAACATGAATTTTTGAAATAGGTATTTATAATGTACCGTGACATAGGTATTTATAATGTACCGTGACATAGGTATTTATAATGTACCCTGACATAGGTATTTATAATGTACCGTAACATAGGTATTTATAATGTACCGTGACATAGGTATTTATAATGTACCGTGACATTAATTAATCATCAATTGCTTGGCATTTAGCACATGATTAAATAAGCAAAGGAGTTACAATTCACGTAGAATCGATTGAAATAATAATCTTAGTTCAATACCTTAATCTCAATAAACTAATTATCACTGTTTTATATAAGATCCAAATCATGTTTAACTTCAAAGCTACTTCTGAGATAAAATGCATATTATTGTTTTTAAATGGAAAAAAAATCCCTGAACAGTTTGTATGAGGAAATGTCAAGAACAGCTGGTCTGCGGAAAATACAATGACAAGTATTTTATGTTTAAATAGTACGTGATGTCAATACACGTCTAAATTATTCTATAAGTGTGCGCACGTAGTCCTTTAAACTAATGCAGATGATCACAAAATATTATTCACGTAATCTTCAAATGTGTAGCACTGGTGTTGCTTTCCTAATTCGTGCATCATTCTATCTATCTTCCGATAACAATAATTGAATATGTAATAGTGGTGGCATTTATATTGATTTGACTAAAACCAGAGTTTGATAAGTAAACGTACTGCTCGCGTGTTGTTATTTGTGTTGATTCTTACACCCTAATTATGGCGAACTACGATACTGCCCACCTAAGTCCCCGCTCCACCCACCATTCATCAACTCAATTGTAAAAACAATGTTGTTTGCTTGTTTACATCAATTATCAATCCCGACCCAACCAACCCTGAAACCCATGGTGGAAGAAGGGGTGGGTGGGGTCTTTACCCTTAACTGAGCTGTTTGTGTATGAGAAATGGAACCTGTTTTTATACCATTCATACTGTTATTACAAATTGTACAATATGTATCTGAGTACATCAAGTACATCTCTGCTCATCTCAATCATCACCGACCACATCCCTCCACCCTTAAACCATTTCAATCCATAATTGTTTCCACAATGTTCTGTGTTGTTGATTTGTTCATAGGCCCATAGTGCATATCTCTGCCCAACTCTGTTACAAGCCTCCTCCCCATCTAGAACAATACATGTTACCTTAATTTTTACATGTCTTTCTTTCTGAATTTATATAATTTAGGCCAGAGTTTTGAAATAATCTTTGTACCAATTTTCGGCGAAAATGTAGGGCAGGAGGCGGTAAAAACATCAAAAAGTTAACTATTTTTCATTTGCAAAATAATGCCTATGATAATATCGTGTAAGTAATATAGATCAGGAACAAGTATTCCCTGCGCTGGGTATACAAGTCGAGGCAATAATGTTTTGGAAACACGACATTATTTTATTTTTTTCCATTCTTGCCAAATTTTCGCGTAGAAGAATCGGTCATTTTGAAATAAAACTGCTTCTAAGGGTACACATTAGCAAACATTGTATATTTCAGTAATTGTCAACAATTAGGTAGCATTAACTAAAGTAATTTGTTTGGTTACTGAACTTGACTAAAATAATTCGGTCAGTCGCATTGTGTCCATGTTTGGTTAAATGTTAATTATAATTATTCAAGTAATTGAGCAGACATTGTCAATTTCAACACTTTTCACTCATAAAGGGTAGATAACTACGGGATTAATGGTACTATCTGGCTGGTTATTACAGAGCAGATCGCTCTAGACTACCTTGAACGAACTGGCTGGATATCACATTTGACCAAAATATTTTAAACAAAAGCATTTTGCGGAATTTTGGTAAAATATCTTTTAAAATTGTTAAAGTTATTGTGCGAAACATCGTCAATTTCATAGAAATTCACAAATAAAGGGGAGATAAATATGTGGTTACCATTGCTAACTGGTTGGGTATCTAAATCGGCCGAGATATCTTGGCCTTAATCATGTTTCCAAATTTGGTTACTTTCAATTAAAATCACCAAAATTATTGAGAAACACATCACCTCTTTTTTCAATTTTTCACTAATGAAACGGTAATAACTCAGGGGATGGTGAGGGCGTGAGCGGTAGCTAGCATATTTCTCTACCTCTCATGAACAGTCTCAATCAAACCGAGACTGCAATATTTCGTATGTGTCGTTTTCGGCCATTTCCAAAGGTCCATTGTCATACTCTTTTTTGTTGGTTATCAAACGTGACCGAGATATGTTATCCGTTAGTGTCGCATCCAAGTTTGGTTAGCTTTGTATTAGAATTACTCAAGTGATTATTGATATTTCCTTTTTTGTAATTGCTTGACATTTGACCTACACCTTAGATGGCCTGAATGGCAATGACATCAGGCCGTACGGTGTTCCGGACTCTCCAAGAAATATAATGTTATCAATGAAACACTTGTCCTAAAAGATGTCATCAACTCTAGAAATAAGCGCTTTTGTTGCTGTCAATGGGGCGCCGACTGTCAGTGCACTTTTAGTGTGAACAAAAATGTCTCGTGTACAGCAGCCTTTTAATAAAACTTTAGTACGTCGTGAATATGTTTACATCTTAGATAAATAAGATGCAGGCGTGCATTTGACGTTTAAACAATTATATTTGTAGTGTTTACGCTTGTTTATATTTATATATTGATAAACTTTGTCTGGATGTGTATGTTAAAGCGTAATTACTCTGTTTGAAACATTTTTTCCCGTTCATGTCAATCTAAAAGTTCTTAAAGTGCATGATATAAATTGTTTTACACAACAGTAATATTATATTCAGCAATTCACGCAAATTCTGACTTCATGATGGAATAGGTAAAACATTTTACAATTTCTAGAGTGTATTTTACAAGTTTTTATTTCAAAACTGAATAGTCACGTCTGGCAGATAGTATTACAATTGTGTTTTGTCATTTGTTTAGCTGTTTACAATTTACTTTTAACTCAATACAATTTCAAAGGTGATTAGTTTATATGCGTTTGTCTGTTTTTAGACGATCGAGTCATTAAGGGATACGTTATAATTTTATATTACCATATAACACGCCAACTATATGCCATACTACCAGGCCGACATACGATGAAGTAGTATATAGACAAAGTGGCCTTGCTTTCTGCTTTCTTACTTACTTACTCTATTATGCCCAGTAAACAATATTTAAAAAAAAATTGTTAAGACTCGGATCACCTGTTTTGTTAGCCAGTATTTATCTGAAGGACGAACAAATAGCACGAAATAACGTTAATTATTACATGTAGATACAAATTAGACGGCTGAATCAATTGCGTGTATATTATGCAATTAAAGGAGCAATCTTGTTTTATCTGTCTTTGTTCTTTTATTTTTGAGTTATCGATGTCTGATAGTTACAGACCATAGAACTGAGCTAAACTTTTCAAAAAGTAAGTTAAAATATATTTATTTCAGAGATCTAGATTCTCATGAGATGCTTGTATCAGAAATGTTAACATTATATGTTGCTTAATAAAGGGAAAAAGGGAAACATACATAAACATAGAAACGACAGTGACGTTACTCGGGCCAAATAATGGACATCTCGTAGGCACTCTTGGTTAAGCACATATATTGTTGGAGAGAGGGTTCTGTTACTTTTGTTTACAAATATAGATAGAGTTCCGTAATAGTACACACAACTGGTTTATCAAAAGACTATCGTAACTACATATACAGGAAGAAGAATGAAACCCTCGTCGAAGAGTAACCGCAAAGCTAGTGTATTATTTATATTTAGTTACAACTTTATTTATATATAGTTACAACAGTGCTGCATTCATCCCTTTATGGCGGTTACGGTCTCTGTTGCAAAACACTAAAATCAATTATTTAAATAATGATAATTTTACAACATTAATACATTACCAATACATTCCAATGCAGGTATGTTAAACTGATGCGTCGGCTTGACCTTAATTAATAGCAAATATGTTTTAAGAAAAAACTTTTTTTAAATACATATTAAAGTCTCTTAATTTTGGTCTGTTTTGGAACTTTATAAAAGTGGCTATCCCACCAACAACAGCCAAATTTTACAACAATGTGTACACCGTTTCTAAACCTACCCACTGTGATGTAGATATAGAACTTACATATTTTGAGAATAAAAACTCTATAGACACGATATAAACGGCTTTAACCAGCCAGGTAAAACCACAAAACTGGAGCGTTGAATTAAAAGTTACCAACTCATAATTCATTTAACACATATTCAATCATGAATATTTTGAGAACTCGTGAAATAACCTATACATTTAATCGGCACATTTACATTATTACCAAAACTACTAGATACAGTTTTGATAAACGGTTTGAAGTGTAATTTTGGCCCTTATTTGGCGGGTTAGCATCTTTAATGGCACGGCAAATTGCCGGCGATAGATTTTAAAACACGATCATGAACGTGTATGCATAGCAATGCATGCATAGCGTACGTCTAACGTATGTAATACGTTTTATGTTTTTTATAAAGGTTCACCTAATGGTAGGCATTAATATGCACTCACATAGTTCTAAGACTTAATATATCAAAACTAAACGCAATTGACAGTTACACTCACGTGTCACTGATACATATAAATACATGATAACAGTTAGTGTACCTTAAAATGTCAAACGTTTTAGAATCGAACGCAATACGATAATAGTGTAGCATGGTCACAGACAATTCTCTTTGTTCAGACACAGGTGTAAATCGTTTAATTGAAAATAAGGCCTGTCAGAATAACTGTGAGAATAACAGTGAGAATAACAGTTAGAATAACTGAAATAGAGCTGAAATGGACATGCTACGCCCATCTCGATGTTTAAATGAACCAACTCAATGAAACCATACTCTATATATTAGTTGGATTATGAATATAACATTATTATTTTCTTATATCACACACAAGTTTGGAATATGATACATGTACTAGCACGGTACGATTTGGTACGCTTTCGGAAGAGCTTGCATTGAAATAATTCCTCTACCTTTTCTGGTATCCTGACTATTTACTATGAAAGCAAGTGTAGCCAATCGCATATGGCCGTTCATTATTTTACCACGTTTATACTGTACTCTTTTATAATCGTATATAATAGTCACATATGTCAGGTGTGTCCAATGTATGAAAGTTTAGAAAGGTATTTTCAAAAATTTGTATTTTTTTAGAGTGCTCTTATCCGTTCATAATGTCATTCTATTATCATTACACCACCCAACCTTCGTATACAAAATGAAGTGCAGCATTAAGATACCTCCTGTTCTCCTAGTAAAACAGCCAACAATAATAGTCATACGACAATCCTCATTATATAAGTTTGATTTATAACGTGTCAACATTTACATCTACATGCAGCTGAATAAGAAGCAAAATAGTCTAAATGACGTTATGTTTAGAACTAGGCAACACAGGTCGAACAACTCACAAAAGGAAGAAAGTATGTCAGTTTTACCACTGTTCGAAATAATACTCAACAAAAAAAGAAACTTCCGCAACTTTACCCATACATGTAGACACAATGAAAGTATAATTTTGTTTGGTCTTATATGTTAATACCTTTGTTAAAAGGCCAGTACTGTCATGAAAACAATGTCCCTTGAATCAAACCTGTACGCACAGTTATTCCCCTTGTTTTGGTTTAAACAGCATTTCCGGGTCTTGTGGTTTAAACTTTGAATTAACACAGTTTAGTTCAGATTAACAGAAGATAACCGCACCCCAGCACCAAAAAGACGGAGAAAGTAAGCTGACCTGTTCACTCACTTTTGCGCCATACAGCTTTCAAGAATGAATGTTTTCAGATTACCTCCCTATATAATCCAAATATAGTGATTTCGCAATTTAAATAAAGCATTTTTTCAGCAGCAACACACTAACTCTGGTTTTTGATGATGATTATTAATATTGATCAGAATGATAGAGTGATAAGTATATAATGATGAAATTGTATCTAGATTGGTGTACAAAGTGTAACAAAGTCAACCCTATTAAAATCACAGCTTAAAATGCGGAAGTTTCTTTTTTGTTCAGAATATATAATTCGTTCTATAGCCTGTGTTTACAATTTCTTAACAAAATTGTGTTGCTCTTTGCAATGATATGGGTTGGAAGAATGCATTTTACATTAAACAAATACCAAACGAGGGCCACTTACATTACAAAAAAATAGTAGATTCAACATAACATTAAATAAAAGAAAACGTTTTGTAAATGATGCGTTGTTCGTCTTTCCTTAAAGCTACAGAGTCTCTATTCTAACTGGTAGTAACTCACGTGTGAAGTAGTTCAAAAATTCGGCATATAAGGCAGAAATCGATGCGTAAAATATCACATTTTTATTTAGCCTTCGTACAGGTAACATCGATAAATATACGGCTTCAGAATATATGTGATAACAAATACTTGAACCACAACGCTTTAAAGTGTTGATTGATGTATGTGTATCCACTAGACCACGGCTACTTATAGCATTGTTAACACTAAATAGGCATTACGTAATAGCTACCGCGCACACAAACTCATCAAGCGCTAAGTAACAAGTCGAGATATGGTCGTTTTGAGGCGGAATATTATTTTCATATTGATAACATATAGTATTACACCAGGCAATGTTAATTTGCACGTGCGACAAGATGCGACACGATGAACTATTTATGTATTGATTCATCTCGGGGTGCGTTCAAATAGGTTAAGTTATTTTTCCTCTTAATAAATGGTAGTTAGTATACCATTTTCTCAAGAAGCGTTTTAGCTCAATGGATAGAGCACCTGACTAGAAATCAGAAGGTCGTGTGTTCGATTCCCGAACGAGGCCTTTTTCCTTCTGTAAATCTTAATGTTACCTGTGTACAGGTAGGGTGTGCATTGGTCGATGTCTTTATAATAAATGATGTCCTGCATTATATTTGCTCGCGTAAATACCCGATTTCGACATGAGCTGGTGAACATGAAGTTACAAATAAAGACACGCCTACAAAGAAGAAATCGATTTGTATAGAGAATGTGTAGCTTTAAGTATGCCGTCATGGAAATAGTGTTAAATATGGTGTGTGTGTATTACGTTGGTTCGTATTTAAAAACAAACATAGTTTACAACATGAATCGTATTTTAGATTACTTTGAGTTATTCAACATACAAACATGTCACATGTTGACCTCCTATACTTGTGCATGAACCTTCGTCCCTCGGGTTTTCTTGTCGTACCCTAGATTGGTTTTCTCTTGGTTTGTAGCTGCTGTATCTCTTAAGTACAATTCTGGATCATCTTGAGGTGTTTCTAATTATATTTATCTATATATATATATATCTATACTTTTACATATACGTCTATTGTTTCCTAATTTCTCTGGATGTGGACTTAATTGTTAGAAAATTCCTTTTGATGAGATATACTTTTATTTATCATGTCTTGTCAATTTGAGCGCTGAATAAAAGATAATATCGAGATTGTGTACACTTGAAATCGATTTAAGCTAACCAGTAATCCTTGATACCTACTGACCGTTCCAATCTGGTAACCCTGTATTCTCCACTTGTTTCTGTTGTGTATTGTCATTTTGATTGTATAGCTAATTTGCTCTGTGTTTGTGGTACAGTGCAGATATACGGTGCCATTGCGTTTGGTTGCTGTAATTTCTATAGGACCATTCTTAGCATTTGTGTTTGTGTCGTTGCTTCCGATGAACCCCAGTTTCTGTACATATGGTTAATGTAATATGTATGCAAAACAAAACAATAGTTGCATATACTTATAATATTATATCCGAAATGAAAGTGTAAATTAGTACAAACATAAATGGGCTGACTGTACGTTCCCAACTTTAAAAGAGTCATGGGCAAACTATTCCGTTCTAGTATTAACCGCGTTCTAGGTATCACCAAACCGCACACAATATAAAGATTACAGGATTCAATCATAGTTCTATTCCTCGCGTATCTCTTATTAAATGTGATCATACGTGAATATGTAAATAGATTCGATATGAAATATGAACGAGTACTTGCCGTTTAACTATCGTTATGTCTTTGTTCGTTTGATTCTATGCATGTGTTTGGTTGACTGTCGTCTGTGAATGCTATATTTCCTGTTCGACATTTATATCTACTTTATATAGTTCCCATTTAATAACGCAGGTATTCATTACGATACTATAGACCAGAGATAGAGTTGTAGTCTAATATGTTTGTTTATATAAGTCAAGGCCAGAATCTAATTTCACTCTCATTTTGTTTTTTACCGTTTTACTATTCCGTGCATAACTTTCTCTCAATGATTGGGTCAGATATACATTATACTTCGTTTCTGCAACATTGATTTATCTAAATATGACCTATTGACTAAGAAATTCTTCATCAATTATCGAAATAATAACCAACAAAAATATAACACAGCAAATAACATTCCTTCAAAGTTTGAATATTGACAGAGTATGCGTTTGGCTCAAGCACGTGAGCAAACATAGGATGGCGCAACATTTTGCAAACTCTTTACGTTAAATACAGTACTTAAATGGCTCAATGTCTGAAAGAGGAACTTTAACATTACATTTTATGAATTTCTTGTTACACAGTATACTTTGATTAAAACGTTTACAACATCACAGGTGTGTCCTCTCTCTAACTACCTGCAACGTTTTCTTTTACAAAACATCTTGGGATTTCTTTGGAATATTATGTGGAATTAAGTGTGCAGTACATACAATGTATAGCGGAAATTCCCTAGATGAGGTTCTTTTTTTCGCTTCAGAATATAAGTATAGCGCATGCCTCAGCATAACCAAATGTATTTACTGAACATATATTGCACTTAAACGGCGCCAAATAAAACACAAAGATGAAGCAAATTTGATTATTTTGAGGTTATAAACAACACTAACTATATGGTTTCTAAGTAGCTCAATTGGATGATTTAAATTGATTGCCATTTCAACATTTTAAGAAATAATAGAGTTAGAGCGACAGTTTATTTGTATCGTGATGATACAGTATGATTTAGTAAGTAAAAATTTCCACCGAAAATTAAAGGCCGGCTTGCAAATTAGAAAAGGCATTTGATTTATAACATGCACTAACACAAATGGCAATAAACAAAACAATCTGCCATAATATCGCATTTCGTCGTGCTCAGCAGTTCTCTTCAGCTACAAACGCGAACTTACAGCACTCTCTGGTATAAAGTTTAAGAAATAATAAAATACAGTTAGTCGTTCGGATGCGAGTAATAAAATCACTCGTACATACAGTTAGGAGTTAAGATGCGTAGTAATTAAATCACGAATGCGTTAGCACTAGTGATTTCATTACTCGCATCCCAACGACTAGCTGTGTTTTATTCATAGATAAAATACAGGTATGTATTTATTATTTCGATTCTAACACGACAATAACGCCATTGTATACGCTATTGTTGGGGGACTTTATTATCTCGGAGGTCAAGGTAATCAGGCTGCTATGTTTACAGGCTGTTCCATTGGGCTCCCCCGTATGTAAAGTTCTTCGCGGTCGTACAGTATGTTTAAATATACTAGTAGTCACGTGACAAAGTCATTGCTTACGTCATTATAGCTTACGCTGTATGACGTCAAACGTTCTCAGCTTGTTCAATATGCTTATTATGTGTATTGATGCATATCGGGGTGTGCAAGGTTTGGGAGCATGGCATGTTTGTTGAAGTTAAAATTTCATTAAAATTACTGTTGAGTTTGTCTTTGTGACGTATATTAACCAAAATGTTTATTTACTTTCGTTCTGCGATGTTAAAGGTTTAAAAACTGACGTCATGTAACGTGGTGCTTCTAACGGATGAAAGATACGCGGGGAATTAATGGAACAGCAGTATTTTACGGTAAAATAACATACAGTTGTCTCTCTTCTTTGTGTATATAAAAGACTGCGCAGGTCTAGTTAAACCACGTTTTGGAAGTAATACATCATCAAAAATTCAATAGTTGAGTCATATATTTTGCTCATGTAAAACACAATACTGACACGTATTATGGTTAATACGACAGAAACTATTTGAACAAATTAGGTACATTAAGTATATAATGTAATTATATTATTAATACCGTAAAGGCATAGTTTTGAATTGTTAGTTGTAATATAATAAATCATTTCTCTCCGTTTGTATCATATTCTGGTTTAGCTGTCACGATGTATATGTGTGTGAAGGAATGCTGTATATAAATTGTTATAGTTTGAAAAACTGGAACTAAGTGTGCCGTCGTTAAAAATTAAAACAACACAAATAGAAGTCTTGTCGATCCAGTTTGAATATGTGTTAAACAATATTACCTTTGTCTGTCTATCTGTGTTTTTGTATGTATGATCTGTCTGCCTGCCTTCCTGTTTGTCTGTCTATATGTATGTATGTTTGCGTGTTTCTGTTAACTGTACATCCAGCCGAATGTGTTATTATGAAAAGATGGAGGTTATTCGCGTGTGGTGAATATAATTCTCTCTCCCGCCAGCCGTAGTTCAGGTGGACGTTGTCTGTCATTGGTTGTTGGCAAATATGATCTTCCTATATATACTACACAAAGTTTACGAAACAGTATCTGCAAAGTGATTAATTTCATCATATTCTGTTAAATGCAATTGTCCAATTTAAATTTGCATATTGCTGTTTCAGTGAGAGCCATGTCCATTTGTAATAGACCATCCCCAGCAAACATGTCAAGCATTAAATATCAACATTTTATCAATACTGCTGCAATCGAATGTGTAAACAAGAGAGCGATTGAGTATGTGGGGTTTAGAGAGAAGAGACGATGTCTGTTACAGAGACATATTTTCCGTATGTGTTTCATATTAACCGGTCATTTCAACAACTCCAGCCTTTAAAGGCGCTGAGTATTGTTTAATCACCCTACGGACATGTTGTCTGCTTTTTAATTGAGTAGTTTTACTGTTTCTTGTGATACACAGGCTTCATAACCTCCGCGCCCAACTAAATTCTATTCTATTGTTTTCTCGTTTTGGGCAAAGTATTTTGTTAGAAGTTGGGATCATACGCCGCTGACAATGAAATGGTATGAAAACACCACATTAACGGTTCCATGTTCACCGTCATATACATACCATCTTTGGGATGGCTAAACTTTTATTTGACCGAGTTCGGCGATTTCCAAATTTCGCTTTTCATGCTCTTTTTAGGACGATTCACGTTTCACTTTTTAACATAGTATTGATCGAATTGGTGAAATGGTCAAAAAAGTATGAACTTTGGATATCGTCGAACACGATAAATACAAAAAAAAATTGCAGTCTCGGTTTGATTGAGACAGTACATGGTCAACGTTGTGCATTCTGGTTATGTTTGTGGTCTGGTAGAATTATTTATTCACTTACAATATAAGTCGAAGTTTAAGCTTATATTAAAGCGGAATTTCATAGCAGGATGCAAATCTATCTCGTAATATAATCATAATATTTGAAATAGCGAAAAATGCTATGACATATAAACCAAGTCGTGTACTTTTGAAATTAAATAAGTTGAATAATGTAATTAATAAAGGTTATATCATGCTATAATTGTGAAATAGTTTACAAAACCATTGCATTGGGATAGAAGAACAAAATGGATTACACGTCACCACAAACTGTGACCCTAAAACAAACGAATTCAAAGTTAGCATTATATGTAACAATTGGAGGGAAGTTTAACAATTAAAATGCAAACAAAAAGGAAATTGAAAGTATAAAATAAACATTATCGCGTTATTAAGCTGATTTTAATCTAAATAACTCATATTTAAAGGCGTAAATTTAGAATCAACTTGATCGTCTAGGAACTCAAAGTTTGTTTACGCTGATATGCTTAATGCATTGATTTATTTTTTTCTTTAATGTTCTTATCGGTATGCATTAATTTTTTGCTTTTCATTTCCTTGTCTTGGTATGCATTAGCTTTGCTCAATGCATTACGTGCTCCAGCCTTAATTCCATTAAGCGATGGAAAAGGTTATATTAGCAGGATTTTATAACGGATTGTTTGCAATAAAACAAGTTAAAAATAACCTGTTTAATTACCCATTAAATGTTTTAATTTTACAATATGCCAACTTTTTAAGCCGAAATTAAGGTTTATTTCATACCCCAGCCAACCCTGTTTCCGTTTTGGATAAAGGGTTGGATGGGTTATGAAAGCTAATATTCGGACGGAACACGTAATGTCCACCATATTTTACTTTAATATGTCGTATAGGGGTGATAGCATTAAGTCTATGGAGTAGGTCTTCGTGGCAGAATGGTTAACGACGTTGCGTTGTAAACTTTCCTCTCTCACTGCTGCGGGTTCGAATCCCACTTTGAGCTCGACTTGTAAGTGAGGAAGTGTCGATTCTTATGGATGGCGGAAGGTGTACAGTACTGGTTCTACCCAGGAAGAGTGGGTGGTCTGCCTCCACCACAACACATCTACCGTCATATATAACCTAACCTGTGTTGAAAATGAGTTACAAACAAACACACTAGACTACGAGACATATTCTAGGATGATTTCTGTTTGACTACTGAGTTTGGTAGTACTAACTTAAAATGTGTTTCATTCAAACTTGACAAAGTTTGTTTATAAAGGTGCGTTTCCCTTGTCTGTAAGAAGTGTGTACAACATATTGCTACTGAATAACATGTAATTAAAACGATTATTCCTAACATTTTGAATTGCCTTATCGATTATCGTAGCTGTAAAGTCTCTACCCCGCCACCAACAGGTACATTTTCTAATAAATGTACACCGTTTCTAAACCTACTAACGACGAGATATCATATATATATTATGTATATATTATATATAAAAATATTAAATAACTTACATATTTTGAAAACCCATATATAGACAAAAACGGCTTTAACTAGCCAGGTCAAACTCAAAAACTGGAGCGTCGAATTAAAAGGTGCCAACTTATAATTAATTTTACTCATATTCAGTCACGGGTTTGTTAAGAACCTGTGAATAAACCTACACTTTTAAACGGCACATATACATTATTATATGACCTGAACACATGGATAGAGTTATGATAAACGTGTTTGTATTGTAGTTTTGCCCGTTCTTTGACGGATTAGTTTTTTTAATGATACACGATTACAGCAATTAACGAGTCAGTTCCGATTGCATGTCACGGTACGGAGAATACCGAAGCACTATACGAAGTCAGCATACGGCATGGCGATGAATTATAAGTAGTATAGATACTGGGGGTACCAGCTCAGTTTCCCCCTCGCGGGGCACTAGAAACACTAGTGAAATATGCCAGAGGGGACTCAGGCGTAACTCTCATTCGCACCAAGATATAAATGTAAGTCATGCCTAAATCAACAACAACATATTTCATTAGTTTTCTCAAGCACCCCGCTCTGGAAAACTCCGCTGATACCCCCAGTATCTATACTACTAATCAATCCGGTTTGCTATTTTAATAACATAACATTTGCAACTCATTAACATAACATTTGCAACTCGTTAAGAAAAGTCACACGGAACCGGGCAGTAGTCTTCATCATCGCTCTGCATATCATTTCTTACCATGGAGTATTTTATTTTCCTACACTTTGCTATTTTGTATTTCAGTTCAAGAAGCTCTTCTCTGTTACTATCCAGCTCACGTTCATAATTAATCATTTCAACCAGCAATCGGCTTTTTTCACGAACTACTTCATATTCTACTTGGAGTTGCTTGCTTGTCATTATTTTTTTTCTATATTTATCTTTTAAATTGTTAAGTTTTCTGCAAACCTTTTCTAATCTTTCTTGTTCCATTATATAATAATACTATATATAATTATTTTTAAACCCTTGAATGCTACTCAACTATTACAATTAACATCTACCATACTCTTTCATGGTATGTTTTACTGGTATTCTAACGCATCTTGTCCGTTATCTAGTATGTACCGTTTATCATCATAAGCTGATAAACTTTTTTATTTATTGCATAGCTGCTTATGTTATGCTTTTGTGATCTAATAACTTTCATCTCATGGTGATCTTCTATTGCCGTAAACAATTTTTTTTTGTAATCGTCATATGCTATCTGTTTTTTAACAACACACTTTTTAACGCCTTTACATTTCTTTGCTTTAACCTCATTATCTAGCACATACGAATATAGTTTACTTCGCAAACCAGCAAATTCAACAATAGGCATACCGCACGTTTCATCTTTCATCTTGCCAATAACTTTTTATTATCATTAAAATGAAACTGACTTTTCGGATCATAATCACAATTATCAAACAGTTCTTCATCCTTGTAAAAGTCCGCATACACATATTTTTTATTTCTTAACACAAGGAATCGGTATCAGTAAATAATAACTTAGATTTTCTATCATATTTGTTTTTGATATAGTTGTAATGGAAATCATACATCAAATATTTTGACAAGTTTAAATTACACATGCCAACATAACAAGGACGATTTAAAACTAATCGTTTTTTATTCTGTTTATGGCAAATAAATTTTCATTAAACATTTTACAAGAAATAAATGAAAGTCTTGCTGCATATTTTTACATTAATTCTTTTTCTCAAATTTTTCATAGTTTTACCAAAAACTGAATTGTTCATCAGTTTGAAGAAATCCTTTTCAAAAGCATTTTTACCAGCTGTTCTCTTGGCAGTATTAAAGTATATATATGCATGTTTTTAACCACTTTGATTCGTCGAACTGCATTGTTCGGTGTATTTTTGTTACCTTCAATCCAAGCTTTTTATACAATTCTAAGTTTCTAAAATGCGCGACATACTTTCTTTATTTTTCAACGTCGTAACACGTTTATTAACATTACAATGTCCTAAATTAAACTTTTGTTTTAAATGTTTACAATAGTCTGACAACCACTCATCTTTGATATCTAAACTTTCCGGGGCGAGAGGATAATCATTATGCAATTCATATAGTTTTTCAGGATACTCGATATCGCACTCAACAATGTAATTTGATTTTCCTTTTTCAAACTTATCAACCCACTTGATGTTGCCAATTGGTAACGGTTGACACATAGCAAACCCATACAAGTTATTAGCATCGAGATATATTATGTACTTGCTTTCTTTTTTCTTGTCATAGTTTTTCATATATTTATTGTTAGCGTATGAATATATTTGGCAATATAACTCGTACCGCCTCTTTATCCTTTTTCCACAAACAAATATTGATCAATATCAGTTATTAAATCAAGTTGGATACCAGTAATCTTGAGGCATGCATCCCAGGCTAAACTAGGACTACTGAAGTAATGACAAGGATCTAATTTGTAATACTCAATGCACATTTTTCTAAAGTTTTCAGAAACATCTGTCAGCAACAGCACATCAGTTTTAAGATACAGATCATGATATTCTCCCATATTTTTAATCTAAAATGTTTTCCATATTTTTTTAGCGTGTTCATAATTTGCATCTGAAATATACTGATGGTACTCATTTAATTGAGAATAAAAGCTATCTTTGCCGGGTAACTTAGTATCCCCGAAGCGCTCAAAACTGCTCATGTAATCATAAGGATAAACACCTTTTCGTTTTATTAATTCTAGCTTATCATCAAAGTATTCCTGAGAGGTGTATTGAAAGGAAGGGATAATTTTTACTAAATGTTCTAATGATTGAGACATAAACTGAAAACTGTCAATAAACACCAAACTTTGTCCTAACATAAAAGCCATGTACTTTTCCATGTTATTTGGTATAACATTTATGTTTCGTTTAAACTTTCCGATGTGTTGCATTATAAAGTGAGAATCATATCCGTTCAAGCTATGAAACACAACAGGTATTTTTCTAGTCAATCTGAAATTAATATTACATATGTCATGAGCGCTTCCCCTATACTTCCCAGTTATGTGACAATGGTCTCTGACTTTACTGAAGGAGATTTTGTATGCTGCTGTATAACTCGCGTCACCTTTTTTGAGTGTTGTTGCAAAACCATTACCACAAATATGACATGATTTAGATTTTTGAATCCAGCTTCTTCTTCCTGTGACATTACATAATCTTTTTTAAAGTTAGCATTCATAGTTTTCTTGCACCACTTTTCTTCTTCTATCATTTTTTCTAAAAACTTGTAAACAGCATTTGGTCCTCTGTGTGTCACAACTGGTTTTGAATACTGATCATCATAGCAACAAACAACCTTATACTCATAACTGCAATCAGTATGCTTTTGATAGGCTTCTGTATGTGATTTTTTAGGATTGTTTGATGCTGAAGAAATACTTTCGGTTACTGCTTCAAAATCAGCATATATAACAAACGGAACAATTAGCTGTCTGTCGTAGTTTTTAAACTTAACTTTTTCATCTTTGTTTGGCATCCATACTGCTTGCTTACCATTAAGTGAAAGACAAACAGGTTTATGTTTTTCCAGAACTCTTTCTAATGTAAAGCACTGCAAGCATGTTTTACAAAATCATTTTCTTTCCTCGTGTGCTGTTTGATTATACACCAAACTGTTAAAATCTTTTATCCACACGTAATGATTGTTTTCGTTTTCGGTGATCAAAAGCATATCACATGTTTGCTCTGCTTTATTTTTTGATATGTACAAAGGGTATACTTGATTATCTTCATATCAAAATATTTTAAAACAAATGTTGTTTTGTTTTGCTATGTTTGGGATTTGTTTGATAGTAACAGGAAATGTAATTCCTTTATAATTTAGATCCCCAATATGCTTTTTGTACTTTGTTGTTCTTTGAAGATCTTTTTCAACAGGAAATTCATAAGCCAAATGGCACCATCTGAAGCATTCGGTTTATTTTTTATTTTTTATATTTATTAGTCCTTTTTTAGAATTAGCAAGTTCTTTTGGTAAATCCAAATAAGAGCTACCTCGTAAAGGCTTATACTTTATTCGATTTATATAGTGTGCGTCTAGTGTCTCAATTACCCAACCACTTCCCTCCCGAAGCCAATTTCCAATTATATTTATAATTTCTTCCTGTGCTTTGTCTAATACTTCTGAAATTGGATTTTTGTTTAATATTATTACAGCCTTTGAGGCAAAGTAAGCTGTTTTGTATATAATATCAAAACCTCCTCTATCCGTCGGTACTTTTTTTTTAAAAGTAAGTTTTACATCAATGCTTAATTTAAATCCACCTGTTCTTTTTAGTTCTGCTCTGAGAAACTTTACAGCAGGATTGTGTGATTTTTGTAGTTGAACAATCGGATCATTACTTAAATATCCATCAACTTTAAAAACCTTGCTATACTGTTTTGGGGATGTTTCAATTTCTCGGATACTCATTATATAATATAACATGAGATTTTTTCTTTAAGCCCCCATTAATTAATTAATTAATTAAATAAAAAAAATTAATAATATTTTCACCCTCGTCGGCGTCCTCATCGATATCTTCGTCGGCGTCCTCATTGGTATCCCCGCCGGCGTCCTCATCGGTATCTTCATCGGTATACTCATAACCATGTTCATTGGTGTCCTCGCTGGTAACCTCATCCTGTATTTGCAATAGTTTATAAACTCGTCTTTATCAAAATCTTCTGCATCAATCATTTCTTTAAACTTTCGACAAACATTTCAAAGTCCTCGTAACATCCGATATCAGTATTAATCACATGAGGTTTTTCTAGATTGCTGATTAGATTATCTCTGAACAACTGAACATTTTTAGACATTACTTTTAATTGTGTTTCATTAAAAATCTTATTTTCTTTTTCTGCCAGATCTGTAAGAAGCTTTACAGCATCATTGCACTCAGTCTCAGTTTTTATCATCCAATCTTTCTTAAAAGCTGTAATATCATCTGACAATCGTTGCATTTGAACTGTCTCAAACTCTTTGATAAGTTCATTTGTCTTGGTTTAAAGAGCCTGCTCGTAAGCAGCTACTTGTTTGTAAACATTTTGTTCCTCTTCAAAGTGTGTTCTTTCCTCTTCTGCATAGCTGTAAATACTCATATATTAAATATTATATTATTTTACTCAACTATACATAATAATTTTAATTCCTCGGTCAAGTAAAACATCATAGTGGACAATAATGGAAACTTTGTATAATTTTGGATGGTAACTGGTTGCCTCTGAAATTTGTTTCGTGCACAAAGAACGTATTTTTTTTATATCTCCTTTTTTATTTTCCATGACAGTTTTAGTTGTTTTGCCATTGTAATGATTCTTTCTGTTAAATCTTGAAAGTTTGAAAAAAGTATTAACTCTTTTTCAAGTTTATTCATATCTTCAAAATCAATAGTTTTTGCATGTTCCTTTTGATCGTCCTTAAAGTTGTTGATTTCAATGACTACTTGTTCCATTTATATAATTACGTAAGATAATATTTCTTTAAGCGTATATTTTAAAAATATAATTCTATATTATAATATAATGAATTGCAAATATTGTGAAAGATTTTTAGATATTATTGGTCCTCCTGAGGTGTGCTCGGATTGCATCTTATTTTACATGACTAATAAAAAGAAGCTTTGTGAATATTGTACCAGAGCCAAGCTGTGTTACAAGTGTACTTACGCATGTATAAATTGTAACGATTTGTGAAGTTTTCGATAACGAACGTATTTGCCTGAATTGCGCCACTCACAACGGCTACAATCTTATTGCAGGTTACAATTACAACCGAAAGAAAACTATTTACCACAGAAAGTACCATTTAGATAAATACTTGATAGCATTTGATTTGTCTTCTAAAAATAGACAAAGATTTGAAGATTTGTTTTACAAACTTGTAAAGATTTTGGATCAAATAGAAGGCCGAAAAAATCAATCAAATTTGAATACATTTTTCAGAAACTATTTAAGATATTAAAAAAAGAAAAAGAAACAAAACTGATTAAAACAAAATCAACCAGAGTAAAGTACGATAGGATATGGAAACAAGTTGGGGTCACGACTGGATGCCATGGCCGTTTAACTTGAACAGATGATCCTGCGGGGCATCTCTACTAGCTTAATTTCCATTAAGCTTGAACCTTTTCATATACCTTTTCATTCTTTTAAATCTCTAATATCTTAAAGACAATCCTAATTATCTCCTCATCATTTGCTAGTCCTGTGGTTGTTTGACATATGACAGAAGTTGTTTGAAAACTCCTTTGATGTGTTTTTAACAAAGTCTTTTTTCCTGCTATTCTCGTTTTGCTTGCAAAACAGCAACTTACTGGAGGAACTGCACCGACTGCAGCCACGAAAACAGGGATTGCGGAACCAATGCCAATACAGCAGTACAACCAAGTATTCCACTAACAATGTGTAATGTTGTGTTTATAATACCGCACAATTTATAACTGCGTCTGTATGCAGCCACAAGTCGCGTCAAGTGATCAATTAATTCTTCTTTGGTTTTCATGTATAATTACAGTTAGACAATAATTTAATCGTGTTTCTTTGAGTGATATTTCACCCATTTTTAATAATTCATCGATTATGCTAATACTTTTATTTATAAGCCGTGGACTATTATTTCCTGATTCGATACCCCGCATACTAACTCTAGATCATCCATCAAATCATCAGGACTATTGTAATATTCAACACAACCTCCTAAAATCTTCTTGAACTTTGAAGAACCTTTGTGAATTGGTAAACCAGATAATTTTGCGTTAGTTCCTTAAAGGGAATGTAGCGACACAGCCAAACCATCTGTATTATTGAGAGTTTTGAAATACTTGAATAAGGGTGAAAGAATTATCAAAATCGGATGATAAACAAAGAAGATATGATCATTTGAAGTTTCTGTTGAAACGGATATGGAAGCGGCCATTTTGAGAGCTATGACATCACGGTTCTAAATGACCATATATGGAATATTTATAAATATGAAGATTTACTGATTTATAGGGAAAAAATGACAACAACTGCATGAAAAATATGTAATACTTAATGGCAGTAATGCTTTATATGACCAGTAAAAAAATCATTCATTTGCAGTGATTTTCTTCGTTTTAAATGATATTTATCAATATTCCATATATGGTAATATGGAACTATGACGTCATAGTTCTAAAAATGGCGGCTCCATATTCGTTTTAGAACAACCTTTAAATGGTCATATCTTTTTCATGTATCATCCGATTTTGATAATTCTTTTACCTTTTTCCAAGTTTTTCAGAACTCTCAATAACAAAGCGTGTTTGGCTGTGGCGCTATATTCCCTTTAAAGCATTCTGAGACAGCTTTGAATAAGTTTTTTATTATTGTAACGCTTTGTTATCAAGTCTATAAAATCATCATCTTTTTTTACTTACGTCTAGCACAACTGCTTCTCCTAGTTTGGCAATAAGTTTGTGATGCCCGACAAGCTTCAGCAAATCAATTTGTTTAAACTCCATAGTGGCCATCTTTGTCGACTTTGTAGGAATTTGTTGCATCCCTTTACCAGTCTTTTGTGCAGTTTCACTAGCTGATCGAATCCGCTCAGGTAACCTCTTTATGTAAAAA